>MJUU01029231.1:96335-111137 GCA_002080025.1 Modiolus philippinarum
TAGATAATACACAGTTAGGTTTTTATTTGATTTTAATTGAATTAAATGCCTATCAATACCTAGAGACTTACAGAGATTAGCAACTACTCGAAATCGTTAACATCACGCATGTAAACTCGCTCCAATGATGCAACACCAGAATCCGTTCGGAATTCCTCGTAATTTTAGTAAAAGTTTACCTGTACGGGCACAATGTTCCGATGGTAAAGTTATTGTTTTTACTGATGCATCCGTCATTTAATATTTGTGCTAACCTAATATTACAAAAAAAAACGTTTTGTTGACATTTCTGTACAGTTTTAATTGAAATTACATGTATTGGAAATTAAAAATCGACTTACCTCACGGGAAGTCTCGCACACGCGTGTTATTACCGATTTTTACAACGGACTAACTCTCTGTCTCTGCAACATGTAATACAATCACTAATTTGACAGATATTTGCGAGCATAGGGATCTTTTCTATTTCAGCTTTGTTTGCTGTTTGTTTGTTTGTTTGTTTTTTTTTCCACAATTCTAATTATTATTATAGATAATAATAATATGACTTTTTAAACATTACACATTTTTATTGAAATCAAAGTGAACTAATACTATACGGAACGATTAAGGATTTTAAAAGAAAAGACATGGCCATATCTTTTATTTCTAAAATTAATTGATATACGATGTATATTTCACCTCAAACTATGTTGGTATAAGTTAACTATCATCAAAGATGTAGACAGGAATAAAAGCCCCTTCCTTGATAAACTAGAGTTTTCTTTGTGTATCGTGCTTTATATAAATAAATTAGTGAGGTACTACAAAGTGTATTTTTATTAAACCATTTCAAACGTTAAGTTTTTAAGCTATTACGTACTATAGAAGTAGTTACTATCCTTTATTGATGTCAAACACAAGTCCAATAAACGGACAGTCTTGCAAGTTCAGTTTGTCCTATCATGCGTAAGACAGTTGCCTGATATCAAATTGTATTTCTGGAGTATAAAACATTTTATATATACAAAAATAAATATTTTTATGTAAATTCTAAAAAAAGAAATTTAAATTAACAAAATTCAGAATTTAAAAACCATCATATCTATATATTATTCTATTTAATGAAAATTTATACTTTTTAATTAGATCAAGTATTAAAATAAATATGATATAATCATAAATATGATAATTATTGGTCGATTTTAACAACACAGAATTTAAAGAAAGATAACTCTACTATATAACGATCAATAGACAATCAATAATATGTCTGCCTGATACTGAGGAAACAGTGGTGTATGAATATTTGTAGTATCATGAACATATCGCTTCAAATCATTAGTAAAAATACACAACTTAAATTATGTGTAATCAGATAATTGATTTAGGTTGAGTTAAACTGATAAAAAGTCGCCAAATACCGAACTATTTCCTACGCCATGACATTGTGATCTGGACCCAAAAACAATTATATACTCTTGAATAGATAGTACGCTTTGATCGAGTATATGAAAATTCAGTATCAGCTTGCAACTGACATGTAAATGTACCTATAGGAAAGCAAATTATACTGACCTTTGAGAACTATTTTGATTTTTTGCGGTACACTTACATAGTATATTAAAACTTGATATCGGATTCCAGTATCTTTTACTTAGTCATATTAAATTATTTCAGGTAAAAAGGGGGCAACACTATCCTTTTGATTTCCATGGCTAATCATATCTTCTTATTTTTAACAAAAAAGCTTCGTTAATGTAAAAAAAAAATACATAATAAAAACAATCAAGTCAAAACAAATTTTTGAATAGCAATATGAAATGAACATTATGTGAAAGTTTCATTGAAATTGAATCAGTGTTCATCACGAAATGTATTCCTATTGCGGACGGAATGACAAACGGACGGACGGACATCCTGATCACTACATACCGCCCGCTTAAGCGGTGGTTATTATAAAAATGAAAACGAGAAGAGGTATTGAAGTATGAGTCCATTGTCTTTGTCACTATTTGAATGTTTAACAATATTATGGTGAAAACATTGGCCGTGCGCTGTTCGGGAATTTTTAATATTTATTCCACTCCAACGGTACAATATGTGGGCTAATTAATACTATACCCTCACGATGATGGTTGGGTTGTGACGGCGGCTATTCAATAATGGATATTACAGCCTGTTGAATCTCTCTCTATCTAGGGTTGTTTCTCATCTTCCTGTAACTTGCGTCTAGCCCGCATGGTCGTCCGCTATCTTGAACATTGGCGTTAACTTGGTGGTGTCCAAACCGGTGTAATATGTCGTTGGCTCGTCATCTTGGTGAGATCAGTTTCTTTGTTGGTATGCCCAAAGTAGGTGTAAATGAGTTCATGGTCGTCTGGGGCTAAATCTGTTGTGTAGACTGTTTCTACCGGTGTTTTTGGTGTTCGTTTTCCTATGTACCATCTAGAAAGACGGTTCTGGTTGTAGGGAATGCCAACAATTTTCTCCATCATCAGACCGGACATAACAATAGATACCCTCGTGTAGATACATATTCTCTTTAATACCCGAAGATGTAATTTAACTTGGCACGTGACAGCGATAAATGAGACACTAAAAAAAGTTCTAATTGTAATAACAAAATATACTGTTGCAATGAATCACGGTTGTGAAAAGTTAAAAAAGTTTATCATAACTCTGCACAGAGATTTACCTCGGAAGCTAAACATCACTAGTTCGTATTGCCATTCAACGTTTTCCTCTTAATTCTCTACGATAACATGGGTTTATAGCTAAAACCCTTGATTGGTATGCAAATCAATAAATTTTGATTTGGAAGTACTCAGAATCAAATTTTGAAAAAAATAACATTTTTCTAAAAGGGAATTACAGTTGCAGACCAGGATGAAAGGAACGAGATCTGGATCTTTACATTACTTCTGTTAGGCTACGTCAACTGAATATCTCGTACATAAGGCACGCTCTCTTCATGCAAATTAGTAATAACGGTTTTTATAGGGATCAATTATATTCTATTAGATATTTGTTGGTATCGGTGGTTAATTATAACAATGTCCTTTTGGATTTTAGGGGCTAAATGATATATTTTTCTGGGGAATTGCTTATCTATTGTTCTCTATCAGTTTTAAACATTTTTGAGTTTATGGTCTTCCAAACGTTTAGATTTTATCTGCACTGATGAGACATAAGTTGTCGAAATGCGCATATGCAGAAAGTAAATTCACAGTGACTTCGGTATTTAGTTATTTGAAGTAAATAAGTGCTGTAAAGTTTTGGATTCACGTAAGGATGAATGTTATAACTAAGACTACATTTTAAATTCCCATAAAATTTGGCTCCAACGATATAAAAAATAATTAAAGTAAATTAATAAGTCAAATTAAAAAAAAAACAATAATAATAATTCAGGGAAAAAGTCTCCGCTTATATAAGAACACGATTTAAATGATAACTCAATTTACAGTTAAGACAATTAAAACAACGCCAACATGTTTTGACGTTAGGTCATTAAAGGTACCAATGAGCAGGTTGTGTAAGAATTTCCCAGTATGGCATCGTTTTTATAAAAACGGCATATGGTTGAAAAGTTGACATTGATCCTATCTTATTGAAACCTTGATACAAATGTTTAGCAACAGAAGTATCAAAATGGCACCGTTGTCAAAGCAGAAATTAGAAAAAATCGATATTTGGTTTACAGTCACTTTATGGATACCTTGACCAGACTGACTGGAAGTCTGTTTAAACCACAGCAAGATTTCCTGCTTGATTATTGCCTTTATCTTGTTTAACCTTTAGAAATTTACTTAGTAACACTTCATATAGCACAAAATGTCCTTGTTTGGCCTACTTATCTTAATTATCATTGATTGCTCATTTCAAAACAACTTTTGATTTTTTTTTTGTTGACTGGTTTACAAGTTGTAATGGTGTCAAGATAAATGATCATATCTAATGGGATTAAAAACTAAATAATCAGATAAATTGACAAATCAAGTTCTCCTAGATGAATCGGAATTGATGTGTTAGGGATTATTAGACCAAACAAACTAACATTCCCCGTTTCCATTCTTTTTTAACTATATTTTACATGATCTTTACTAAATACATTTCTGAAGGTTCAAAAGTAAGTGAGAACCGAACCATCAGTCAAATTAGTCCAAAATAGGTAGTTAGTCCACCAGGTAAAGTTGTAGACTAATCTTTTGTCTGCCGGCCACACTGGTTATGGTTAAGCTATCTATAAAATGACTGTAAATTTGAATGCAGCAGATGTCATTAATTTTTAATCTGTACTTAAAAAGACTGATGAAAAAATTTTAACAAATATGTAGATGTGCAGGAAAGTTTTAAAATTTTCAAAATCGCATTGGTGTCAGAGAAAAGGGGAAAAGGTCAGGAAAATAAGCTTGGAATTAGATGAAACTTCAGACAGAAACATTGTATAGCAAAAATGAAACGATTTCTATCGAACTTTTAAAAATGGCAACAACTGTCAAGGAAACTGCAAAAAGGCAGGAAAATTGAACGTTCGTAGAACTGAAGTGCCGAAATTTGATATGGAAGTTCATAAAAGACACTTATACCAGCATCCTGATAATTTTTCCCTTTGAAGTGATAAGAATAGTTTCACTTAAATTCGGCGTATAATTAGGGCTGAATTCTTAGATATTTTGTTGACTTAAAGTATCCTTACACTTAAGCGTTTCCGGAAAAAATAAAAACGTTGATAGAAAACAACTTAAATAAAATATTTACATGATACGACATTAAAGTTTACTCATATTTTGTTTTAACATTCATAAGAACACTTCTAATTCGTACCACAATATTAAATTTCCGATTTTGTGCGAGAATTGCCGAAGTGTAGTCCATTGAAAGCAAGGGACATTCAGGACATTTAAGATGACCAAGTTTGCATGCCTTTATTTTTTACAAACAGATTTATCATTCTTTCATGTGAAAAGTTAATACACAATTTTATGGATGTTTTATAATGTAATTTACTTATTTTGTACCTAATTTGTTACATATATACATTCATTATTTCCTAAAACGGTGAACGTCTGTCTAAACCAAACCCAGACGAAATCGAAAACCCGTCGTCTTACCAAAACACGATGTTAAGATCTTTTGCATCAATTTATGTACATGTTGAATCTATGTCAGCCAAACACCTGTCTAAACGGGCAAAAATTCTCAGGCCAAAAGGGGTTTGATTTGACATATTTTACTGTACAACTATAATGCTTAATTATAGACCATTATCGACGGTAGTTGACTTGTGCATTTTTATGTATCGATTGTAACACATCCTTATTCTAAATTTCTTTTCTAAAGTCCTTTTGATAATGCGCACATCTACACACAGCCTACTTTATGGACAAATTTTACATTTGCATAACATAATAATTCAACAGCTATAGAATGATAAAAGAATATCCATATAAATTATGTATACTATAATTAATTTGTGAGCATATAAGTTTCATGGAGGTTATTTGTCACCATTCTATCGAGATGGAAAATTATGTAATAGTTTACAATAAATGTGCATTGATATTACATAATATTGCCGAAGTAATGGTGATAAAGAATCATCTTGAATATGTAAGAAATGTATATGTAATGTGACATTGTTATGGAATTTCCAAGTCTTTCGATTTGATCTGTACTGGAGGACTTAAGTTATCGAACGGCGCAAATGCAGAAACTAGATTACATGTAACAGTAATTTCGGTATTTTGTTATTCAATTTATGTTTTAGGAAGAACGTCGGATCCTTAGATTAACAACAAAAATCATATGGTATTACATGCTTTTAAAACGTGTGCCAGTGGAGCTGTACCTGTATTTTTATTTATTACATACTGAATGGAGATCTCTTTACGTAGATCCAGAGTTTATTACCGTTTATTAAAATGCCAACATTTGAAAGTATGATCATAGTGTATCCATATTATAATTTCTTACAAGAGAAGAACAAGTACAATACAACTGAAATATATGGAGAGCATACATCTCTTCCACGCTATTTTGTTATGCACTCCAGATTGCAGGAGAGAAAACTTAAATGCATTCATATGGAATATTACATTTTTTGCATAGGTACAACTGGGGATATAAAAATATTTTCATGCTTTGAATCCTGAATCCTAACTAACTCTGAGCACATATCTAGCAAGTAATAACTGCAGAGCGAAACACAAGAGTCTCCCAAACGAAATTCCATATTGGATTTCTGGGCAAAATGACACCCCTTTGGCAATTTAGCATGGTTTCTCTTTATGAATTAGTTTATATATTTATAGATATTGCTGAAATCAGAACATAATTTTTGTATAATTCAATATTTTGTTTGGTTTCCATGGCAACATTACCTTATATGAAATTCTAAATGAATCTTAACGGTTTTTGCCTCACAAAGTTCTTGTTAGGTTTCCCGAACATAGTAATAATAGATTTTTTTAGATATAGTAAAAAACCATCAAAAATGTCTTTTTCCAATAGGGCTTTAGGTAAACCCCACCCTATTTTGAGCCCAAAATGTACCCTTAATTGACCCTCGTGAATAATGTTTTAATCACTGAACATCTGGATGTATGGGGCTACCATTCTACAAAGTTTGAAAGATCTCGGTCAAATGTTCTTTCAGATTTGGTTCGGACAAGTTCATTGAGACGAAAAGAAAGGGAAAGAATAATAATAACTAGATTTGCTATTGCGAGCAATAGCTGATGTCGCCCTTTGCAGCCAATACGATGATTCCAGCTTGTTCGCAGTGTAAATATTTACAGAGAAACCAATTTTCATTGAAATTCGACTAAGTTGAAATTTTGATGTACTTTGGGGGTCATCTTGGAAAAGGCGGTCAGTTTGAAAATAAAAATATTAAAACGCACATCTTCAAAAGGCGATCAAACTTTGTGCCAAGTTTCATGAAGTTCTGATTATGCATCACTTAGTAATTGCCAGGACAACTTTTGGCTGGAATAATAAAGATACTAATAAAAAGAAGAAACGGAGAAATAACAATATGTCGTCCTGACTACGTCTGGGGCGACATAACAAGTTATAACTCCAATATCTGATTTCTTGGCATTATTAGACTCCTTTTCGAAAAAAATGACTGGTTCCCCTTCTACAAAACTTTATACAGAGTGGAATCAAAAAACACATTTTCTCAAAATAATAGGTTTCTGGCTTGTTTTCCATAGCAACTAGATGCTCCATTATACAACCAATTTTAAACCCCACTTAAAAGATTTTGGCAGAGGTTCCCATTATTACCCAAGTAACACATATTGCTATAATAAAAATACAATTATACAAATAAATTCACAATAACTTCGGTATTTTGTTATTTGTTATCACTAGGTCGATGCCTCTGCTGGTGGACTGTTAGTCACCCCGAGGATATTCACCAGCCAAGTAGTCTGTATTTACAATTTCTTATTGTACTTAATGATTCCTCAATGTAAGAATTGGAGTCTTCAGCTTATTGTGTTTTGTCTATCAGTGCTTTCAGTAACATTGATTCATATTTATACCTTTGTTTAAGTTTCATAGAAGATATGAACATTTGATATTAAAATATAATGTCACTCACAAACAACTAATTTTTAACATTTCCACGATTTTACGGAAATGTTGTTTAAAATGCCAGAAACTGATTTAAAATATAGAAAAAACTGGGAGGTAACTTACATTTTTTACGCAATGGTATATAGACAGGATGTTCTGTGTGTGTCCCTTGAATTGGCTTTTGATCCAATGAGCAGAGGATTTTACACCCATACTGGCCTCTCAATGATACTACCGATGTCTAATGAAATACATAATGATTCTTTACAATAGTTTTGAGTAGATTTTTCTTCCGTAATGCGACAGTGCTTTACCAGCAGACTAGGATCCTTGGGCTAGCGGGCAGTTAAGCAGCGAGCACACCTTGGCCCATCTTTCAAAGTTACGTTTCTTTTCAAAGATTGTGGTCATGGAGTTAGTAGTCTACCTTGTTATTGGTATGTTTTTTTACTATAAGAAAAGGGACAGAGAAATGGGAGGTTTGCTTACCCACCGGTTTAACCGTACCACTGGCTTTTGCTAGTGCCGGTTTCCTATTGTTGTTTACGTTTGTGTTTTGTTTTGATTTCATTTGTGTTTCTTTTTTCTTGTGCAGTTCCTTGTTAAATTATGTCATGTAACTCTGTTTTTCGGCCATTGTAGGTTATTCTTGTTATCGTTTTCTTTAGCAGCAAGATCGCATTCAGAAAACCATTTCTATTATTAACATTATAAAGTAGGACATTTCTTCTATTATGTCTGTGGTGTACCTGTATGACTATTTCAAACTTTTGAGTTATATTGGAATATAAGCAAGTTTCATGAAGTTTTGACCATCCATCTTTCAGAATACAAGTTCGTCAACTTCTTCAAGAAAATCGATACGTCTCCTTCGAAGGTTGTGTCATAATTCTCTTATTGTTGATTTATCGTTCAAAATCAAGATTCTAGGTTTTAAATAATTCATTGATACTTGAACGTGAAATTAAGGTTTTTGGTTGTGACAGTGACCTTTATTCTTGCCTTGATTTGAAGGTAACGTCTTCCTACACATTTTTTCTGTTGAATAGTTCTATGTATTTTGAATAGTATTTGAGTTACAAGTAAAAACTTCGATATCAGACATAAAAAGTGACGGTATTTGGTCCATTGGCCTAAAACGGTTGATCCAAAAATGTTGGATCTAATGTAACAAATGCAGATCTCAACAAAGCATCCATTTTCGCCATTTATCCTACTGATTACATCTGATCAGGTATTTGTTTTAGTTTAGGAGTAAATCCAATAAATAGGTCTAGAGTCAATCACCTAAGTTGAAAGATAAAGGTTTCAGGTTTCTATCTCCTATCGTTTTTGAGAAAAACATACCTAAAGATGTGACAAAAATTTCAAGGGCAGGTTACAAAGTAAGTGAGAACCCAACCGTCAGTCCAAAACCGAACAATCCAAGGACAATGGCAACACCAGAAACAAAAAAGGCGAAAAAAACAGAGACACAACATGGGTACGGCACAGAAAAGAAAAATGAAGACACTCACACACAAAGATGAACAACACAGACCCAATAAAAAACCATGGGTGAGATCAGGTGCACCGGTAGAGTTAGCATCTACTGCTTCTTATAAGACACCCGCCGTGTTGAGCATGTCAAATCCGGTAGTAAAGTCAAATACGGTAGAGGAAACACCAATTAAGCTTTAAAGGGAAAGATCTGTTGTCATGTGGGAAACAGATATCCAATAGCGGTCCACAAGATGGTGACCGCCGTGCGCGGTCCCGGCTGAAGAATAGGCCCGCAGCATCCCCTTAGCTTGGAGTATGAGCCATCCTAACAGAGGACCCCGAGGGAACCCCGGGATATAGAAATAGGACCCAGTATCTCCGGCTTGCGGGGTGTGACCCCTCCTAAACGGAGGCTGACCCCGAGGGTCCCGGGATATAGAAATAGGACCCATTCCGTGGTTGTGCGGGATTAATAAATACACAACCCATCTTTCGGATGGGATGTAAACTCAGGTCCACGTGTTGGAAGAAATGCCACGGTTCCTGCACGTTAAAAAACCCTTGTAGCAAGCTCTTTTTGGGGTGGTCCGTAGGTGATCGGCTACAAGGCTAAATTCCCCGCCCTTGACGATTTCACCCTACTTTTCCAGTGGCAGTCAGAATTTCCCGTCCCATGCCCATTTCCATACCCCAAAGTGATTATTTATCAACAAACTTGTTCTCGTCTTGATATAGCTGAAATATTGCTGAGTAGACGTTAAACAATATTCAATCAATCAATCACAAGATGGTGATGTCGACCGTAAAACTTCTGGAGGGATGACTTCAAGTTTTGGGTAACATACCCTTGTTGAAGTAGCCTATTTGTGAGCAACCGGGCTCTATCAAGGAACTCGCTGTATCGAACACAGGCTCTTGAATAGCGAATGAGCTGGGAGATGTAAACTCCATATGCCGGCGCAGTTGGGATGTTGCTACAAAGAAAAGGGAAGTTTACTATTTGAAAGGTGAAGTCATCGCGTTTGTCGTATAGCTTAGTTTGAAGTCTCCCTCTGTTGTCAATTTCAAGGTGAAGGTCAAGGAACGAGGCTGATGTAGAAGTGTCTGTGGTATCCTTAATTTCGAGCTCTTTTGGATAGATCAAATGAAGAAAATCACCAAAGCGAGGGTTGTTTACCGACAAAATATCATCTATATAACGGAAGCTAAAATTAAAGGATTGTGCCAGTTTTTTATCTTTATTTTGAAGAAGCCCTTCGATGAATTCAGCTTCAAAAGAGTGAAGAAACAGATCGGCAAGGAGAGGCGCACAGTTTGTGCCCATAGGAATTCCGATAGTCTGTTGAAAAACAAGTCCTCCAAACTGGACAAATATATTGTCGATCAGAAACTCTAGCACTTTAATCACTTCTTCCTCTGTATATTTTTTCTCCGATTCGGAGTCATTTTTCACAAAGTAGGCTTGTTCTCTACCTACAACAATGTACCTATATCTTCGTTCACCGTTTTTACGTGAGAAACATCTATGAATTAAACCTTTCAGTCGAGATGTTAGTTGTTCATGTGGAATAGTAGTGTAAAGTGTGGAGAAGTCGAAAGTTTTAATGCTGTTACAGTGTGATAATGATCTAGAGTTTAAGATGTCAAGTAGATCTTTGGAGTTTTTCAAAATCCACATTTCATTTACACCGCTTCTTTAACAGCTGTCAGGATGGAGGTTAGCAATTTAGATATAGGTTTTGTAGAGCATTTGGCAGATCTAGCGATGTATCGTTCTTCGTATGGGCATTTATGTAAATTAGGTACCCAGTACAAATAGGGGAGATCTGTGTCTTCATCCTAGGGCTCTCAAATAACAGTAGGTGTTATTTCTGTAACACAGAAACAGACTTGAACATCTCTTCTTCAATTGTAAATTTACTAAACGAATATGGGAAAAAAAAGAGTTCATTTCAGCATATATTATTTTCAAAGATATACTTATAATGGTAAAATTGGTGATATGGAAATATAGAAATGCGATTAAATAACAGGGGAAAATAGTTGATAAAGATGATTTTAATAAAATTTAAAATCGGAATTGACTACGTTGCTATCTTGCTTAGTTGCATAACCCCCCCCCAAAAAAAACAAAAAACAAAAAACAAAACAAAACAAACAAACAAACAAAAACAAAAAAATACCCCCCCCCCAAAAAAAAAAAATAACAAAAACAAAAAAAAACAAAAACAGGTAAAGGGAACTTTTACGGTTAATTGACTTGATAAACTAATGATTAGTTTTCAAATCAAATAAATTTAGTGGAGTTATATTCTCCTACAATCTTTTTAATTTTTACAAACCCTTTTATACACGAATTATCTCCATTCATTCCAAATATGCAATCAAGATGTCATGCAATTTGATGGTTAACAAATTTATTATAAATATTAAACTCACCATTGTAAAAATTATAATCGGTATAATAAAAAACACCGTGGTGTCCATTTTATCACTCACAATTAAAGTGCATTTGACTGCTGGAAATTGACGCCGATAATCGGTGACGCGTGCGATTTACAAATTGATAAGTGTAAGAGAATTTATCTGTATGTTTGGTGAATTTATATTTTATTATAATATTTATATATGTTTTTTTATACTAATGGGAATTGTCACTGTTAAATTATTGCTGGTATGGTCCTAATTAAGTCTCCCAAACGAAGTTTGGGGGACTAAAAAAAACAAACGAAGTTTGGGGGACTTACATATGTATTGTTTTTTATGCATGTTTTTGATAAGTTAATCCCCTGGTTTATGCAGAATCAAAATTCACAGTAACTTCGGTATTTAGTTATTTATTACTTAACAACTAATAAACAGGGATGAACCTTTGTGGGATTGTTGTACCACTAAGGCGATTTGTTCACAACAACGGCAGTAGAATACTACGAGGTATGAGCACATTACACGAATGAAATAAATTGTTGTTGATTGTTAAAAAAAGTCAAGGGCATAACTCCTGAACGGCAAACCACGGATTTTCGATCCAAATGTAACTAAGGTCCGTTATGACCTAACAAACACTTTTGTCATATAATTTATTTGCTAATTTTAACAGTTTCTCGAGAAAACCCAATAACAAGATCTCTGGTCAAAGTTCAAATTGACCAATGATTGCACCTTCATTGAAAATTTTAACACCCGTATGCACTCCCTGAGGTAGAGATCTACCTTTCTGTAAAGTTTGGTTAATATTTAAAAAACAGTCATTAGGAGTTTTGTTGGAAAAGATGATGGCAAAATGAAGCAGAAAAAATATTGCTATGACTTTGACCTCTACCTTTCATGACCTTTGGCTCTTTGCTGAAGTTTAATGTCTCTTCTTTCTGATTTTTTTATACTTTACTCGATCATGCTATTTGTAACGGTTTACAAGTTATAAGTAAAATAAAAAAACACTTTCCGAAATGCGTCAAGGGCATTTACTCTTCGGCGAGTCCTCGGACAGCTTCGGTCAAATTGCAACAAATGTAGGCCGTGACGCCTTGAATTTTTTCCTGATATTCTTTGTCAACCATTTACTATGGTTTCTTACTTTATCTAATAACAAGTTCAAGACGATCCCCTAGCTTCGGTTTGAGTGGAATTCTTTCCTAAATGTCGAACAAGGCTACGTTAATGTATTTTGTTGTCATGGGTGATGGAGAGTCAACAAACAAAAATAAAACTGGCAAAGTGCTCTTACAGCCACTGGCATTCGTTGCCCGACAAAAGCACTAGTGTCACTTTAAATTAATGGATGATTAAAACAACAAATAGCCAAACACAGGGTACTCGTCAAGTCATTTTAAAGAAAACATGGCATTATGAAATAGAGAGATGTGGGCACTATAAACAGGTGGTCAGAAAATGAGTCTTTCCGCTAACAAGATAATCCGTATTTTGGGAGATAGCTCTGTTACTAAAAATAGAATCGGTAGACAGTGTGATCTGTGTGGAGACAGACCATTGCTTGTTAAGTGTACTTAGTTAGGTTATGATTCATTTAAACAGTTTAACAAAATAGATGACAGAAGAAAGATCAAAGAATATTATGATAATAACCAAACATAATACACTGTAGTGGGATTGACATTGATAATCAGAAGAAATACAATAAGGTCTATCCACCTTGGGCAGGGATTCTCTTATAATGTTGCCAATACAAATAGCTTTAATCGAAATGTAATTATTAAAAGAAAATACGATTTTCTGAAAATTTCAATTTTTAGTAAGGCCTCAATGGCAAGCATAGCTAGTGATAGCAGTCTTTGAAATATAGCAGAAGAAAGATTCAAAATGACATTATAATATTGGACACACTTGCCGCTTTTTGACCCCCCNCCCCCCCCCCCCCCCCCCACCAAACACCAGGAGATATTTTATGATCTTGCTTGGCAATTTTGATCTCATCACGATCTTCACAGTATATATCGTAGAAAATGAAAAATGATAAAGGGGAGGTTTGGGTACCCATAAACCGGTTTAACCCTACCGCTGGCTTTTGCTAGTGCCGGTACCAAGTCCGACTGTCCCGAGTTTCTATCGTTGTTTACGTCTGTCTTTTGTCTTATTTGTGTTTTTCCTGTGTAGTTCCCTAGCAGATTGTGGCATGTAGTTATAATTTTCAGCCATTATAGGAGTTTCCTGTTGTCCCTTTTATTTTATCAAATGAAGAACCAATCCTACAAACCCGAAATATACTACTCAAGAAAAGAAACGATACACAGACTTTATCAAAAATAGTATTTTACCTTTTAGCAGAAAACCATGACATGTGGACAAAATGTAATTCTTTTGCACGAAAGAATTAACGTTATGCCCAAACACGTCTCTTACAATTTCTGAACCATCTCCGGTCACGGTCATTGTCATTTTCCGGAATTTCTATTTTCAGACGTTAATAGTGAGTATGTCAACATTTTCTTTTTACCAAACCATTAAATTTTCGAACCGGTTGACTACAAATCTCTGTTACTAAGTCGACTATAAATCCTTAGAGCCTATTTTCAGTTTTCAACTACTGTTCTCATAAGTGTAAAACTCGTGTTACGCGGTCTTGGCGTTGCGACGTCTGGTGGAACCTGTTGCCACCTGATTTATTATTTGATGCGCATATTTGCTTTAGATTAATCAAATGTGTATTAGTTTGTTCTTCTTTTCATCTAACAATGAAATGCGAGAGAAAATCAAGATCGACGGTCTGACCGCGCTAAGTCATTGCCCACTTGGATTTTGGGTTGAACGGGTCATCGAAATGAGATACTGATTTCAACTTTTTCAGATGGCAAATTGCTAACCTGATGAATTGTCAGAATTTTTGACATCAAACATTTTAAATCATACATCAGTTAACGTCGAACTCGATCATCGGGCGAAAAATTTCGGTTCCAGATTTTTATCGAATCCGTTTCGGCATTGATTTAAAAATGGAATAAACAAATGTGTTTTGGTGTTAAATACATTGATAAACTAAAATTAAAACTTTAAATTGCGAAATACAAAAATATTTTCAAAATTAATTGTGTATCGATTCTTTTGTTGAGTAGTATATGTAATAAAAAGTATGTGTCACCATGCTTGTCTCCTCTAGAATTGAGGTCAAAGTTTGCTCATTTTTAGCCATTTTTCATCATAGTTTACAAAGAATGCACGGAGAAAATATGGGAAGGCAATTTTCAGCTTAAGGATGTATTCTTCTGGGCATTTTAGCGTAAATGGGTTTCCATA
>MJUU01029238.1:7786-26231 GCA_002080025.1 Modiolus philippinarum
TTTTGAATTTTCGCCATGAATTGTAGCAATAAAGAAATAAATCTGCTATGAGAGGTGCACAGTTGGTACCCATAGGAATACCTATTTTACATGTATCTTGAAAAGCCAGGCCAAAACCAAGATAACCTGTTTACCCCTTGATTTGCGTACCAAAGACTCTTTCTATGAATTCCAAAACTGATTCGTTACGCGAGAGGTAGCACAAATTATACATATTTTCTCATCAGACATAGTTATCTCATTGACCGCCTTATTAATCAAGGCTTCAAACTTCCGTCTCATACGATCATTAAATAGATATCAGTCGCTTGTAAAAAAAAGAAGTTTCCGTTCGAATTCTTGGTTCTTTTTTACTTAGAACTGGGATGTTCATTTCCTTCACCTGACTACGACCTTTCAATAGCAATTCCTGTTGAGTTGCTACTGGACACTACCGCAATGGGTGGTGAGGTTTGGTATGCCATAAAACTGGTTTAACCCACCATTTCTTCTGAAATGCCTGTACCAAGTAAGGATCATTGCGGTCGACAATTATCCCGGTGGTTTCCTACTGATTTATCTTTTTGTCTTATGGATTTCGACTCCCCACAAAAATACAATTCTTCATTTCCATCCTGTTGTATTAAAACAATCAATTAGAACTATGACTTATTTGAAGCACATCACTGAAATTAATTTTGAATAATTTATTAACTTTTACGTTAGCTGTTTGAGGGTCAGACAAGTTACACTACCATGGATTTTCATTGTTATTATCTAAGGGTTAGAAAATGACATAACCAATCAGTCACCAAACAGATCTTTAAACACTATATTCAAGCCGGCCGTGTGACGAGTGCCATGTGTGGAGTAGATCATGCTTACCCTTCGAAAGCACCTGATGATACCTCAGTTTTTGTAGGGGTTGGTACTGCTTTTGCTTTTAGTTTTTTGGCGTTCTTGTTTTCATTTTTTTATTTGTTTTGTCTTTGTCATACTGTCTCAAATTCGTGTTGGATATGGATTGCCGTGATTTTGGATTTTGTAGTTTGGAATTCCCCCTTTCATCATTTTTGCTTCGGTATTCGTTTGCCGATGTACTTCAGTATATAAAATTCAAATATTCAATTTGATCGAAACTTTAACTTATTATAAACGACTTGCTGCAAGATTTCGCCATTGTTATCTAATATGTCGTTTACATAAAATATATTACTTTAATAAAGTTATTGGAAATTGGATTTTGTATTATTTTTATATTATTAGTATATACCCGTTCTTCAAAAGAAGTTTTTTTCTGAAATTTCATTAGTTTTTAGGAAAATATTTTTGCCTTCAAATTTTAACAAGAAGAGATTTCTAGTTAGCATACTCGTTGAATTTAATCTAAAAATCAAACTTAACTTTAAAGAGAGACATACTTAAACAAAACAATTTATGCTTCAGATGTTGTGCCTCTACAACTCTAAGAGCAGAGACTGCAAGGCGAAGGTTTCCTCTGCAAGCAACCAGCACACCACTGCCTTACATGTAGTTCAAGTCAGGCACGCATCTTCAGTTGGCCCCGTAAACAGCCCGGCGAGGAGACAGTACAACAGAACGTCGGGGAGGCAAATGATGTCAGTGGTAATAACAGAACAGAAAAACTCGTCTTGTGCATTAAACTGTGGAAACAACACACAAGATCATCCCAGTCAGAGTGCATCATAGGGACAACTCCGACAAAACCATTGAAATATATGCAGTTCTCGATGACCACAGTAAGAGGTCCCTAGCATCACCAGAGTTTTTAATTAGTTCAATATATTGAAGACGAACCAGAAAATTATATCCCTGACCACTTGTTACAACCAATGGCAGGAGAGCAAAAGGTTTTATTGTCTAATCATTAGAAGAAGAAGAAGAATTACCAGTTCTGGTAGAATGGTATTACATTCTGATTAGCAAAGAAGAAATCTCGTCACCAGATTCTGCTATACACTTTCCACACATGAACGATATGGCTTCAAAAATTCCACCAATAGAAAATAGTAGGAAGATAATGCTGCTGATAGGAAGACCTTCCCGAAGTCAATCATGTCATAGATTATAGATATGGACCAACTAGATCATCTGTCTGTCTGGACTATCATAATGCAACTCCAAACTTACCTGTTAAGAAAATTTTTGTCTTACCGTCTGACCATACTACGACACTAAGACCATGTGAAAGTAAAATTTGTATACGGGAAGTAGATCCAACTTATTTCAATACTGCAACCAAAACAATTCACATACCAGTATTTTTGTAAGACAAAAGATGACGACAAATCAGGAGTATTGTATGAATATAAAATATTTATGAAACAAATTGACAACAACTTTACAAGAAACTCCAAAGGCAGTTGGGCATCTCCATTGCGATTTCAGACACCGCAACAACGACTTCACATGAAACAGCCAAGAAGCTGTTAAAGGAGAATTCCCCGACTTAAAAACAGTCTGAGGAAGAACGCTCTCAAAAAAGAGCATTATAAAGAATTTATGTCGAATATATTAGACAACAACCGGTTGGAAGTTGCTCTGTTTAAAAGAACAAGAATAAGTTTGGTATTTACAGCTGTTTGGAGTATACCATCCAAAGAAACCTGACCAGATCAGGGGTGTTTTCGATTCCTCAACAAAACAAAATTCAACGGAGTATCTCTCAACAGTGTTTTGATGTCTGGTCCCGACCTACAGTATATCAAACAGCTTACAGGGAGTCCAGATGTTTCAGGGGAGATTGTTTCAGTTACTGCTGATGTTCAGCATATGTTCTACTGCTTTGAAGTGAGAGAAGATCAGAAAAAAACCTAGATTCCTGCGATATAAAGACAATGATATTGATAAAGGGTTGATAGAATACCAAATCAGAGCCCATGTCTCCTGCAAAAGTCCATCCCCAGCAGTGGCAATGTTGTGGATGCACAAGACAGTACAGGTCACAGAGCCATAGTATGGCGAACCAATAACAGATTTTGTGACTAAAGACATTTTTGTTATGATTGAATAACATCATTCTCAACAGCAGAAGGGGTTACCAAAGTCGTCAAAGACACATAAGAAGCAATGAAAAGGTACTGAAATGTCCGTCTGGTCTGCACAAGTGTGCGTCAAACATTGTTGAAGTTATGTGTGCTTTTCCAACAAGCAATTTAGCTACAAACTTGAAAGATTTGGATATTGAAGCCAACAACAAACCTCTCCAGCTTAGTCTTATATGGGACGACAACACAGACATGTTCCCTTTCCAGCAATCACTTCACACTAAGCCTATAACTGAACGAGGTGTGCTATCTACAGCACATAAACAACACGTATGATCTCCTTAGATTCTTAGTCCCAGTGTTCATTCGAGGGAAGCTGATTCTACGAAAATTGACTTCTACAACAGTTGATTGGGACGAACCTGTCCCGGATGACATTGCTTCAGAATGAAAAACTATAAAAAAAAAAGATATATTGAAAGAACTAGAAACATTACGCATACCACGTACATATGTACCTTACCTTACCTTAGCTAAGCAGTTACAAAGGAACTTCTTGTTTGCTAAGATGCATCAGAACAAGCAGCAGCCGTAGTAGATATTCTTTGCACAATAAATAAAGATGGACAATCCAAAGATGATTTTATATCTGGGAAGCCTAAAATTGCTCCAACAAGTTGACATTATTCCTCGCTTTGAATTTTGTATTGTAGTACTAGCAGTAAAAGTCGCACAGTGTGCATTAAAACAGCTACACCTATCCATCAATTATATAAAATACTATATACAAATAGCAAAAGTCATTCTGGGTAATACACAAATGTATCAATGACGACACCAGAAGATTTTATATTGATGTTAGGATTAGAAAAGAATACGAAATTTAAGCAGTCCAGAACAAGGGAATTATGTCATCACTACCAGCTAATTACATCCACAATAGTGAGTGGTTATTAGGACCTCAACGCCTTCTTACTTGTGAACCCAGTCAAAACTCTGAAGTCGTAAACCAGCTTGTTGACCCTGACAGTGATAGCAAGATACGTCCTCAAGTTTCTCCAAAGATTTCTGTTACCAAAACACTCGCAAGACCAGATAATCCTAACATAGGGACTGAGAAATTCCAGCACTTCTGAGCCTGGAGTGTGCCCTAATACGTGGCATTTAATTCCTGAAACGTTCGCCCCGTTTACGCCTGAAGGGGAGTTAAAAACCTGATCCTGTCAACACTTTACTTCAAAAAGCAGAAGACTTCATTAATTGAAGTTTATGAACAAGTAATAGATTGTATAAGTCACAAGATACCTATTGAAAAAAGAAGTTCCAATTGCAAATCGAATCCGTTTTTTTATGAAAAAGGACGAACTCGTCCAGACACCTCTCCGGATATTCCTGCAACAAGAGTTTTCACAACTACAAAAAATCCCTACGTAGGAAGTCGAAGACTCATGCTCATCGCAACCTTGATAGCGCTAATTCTATTATATCGAATTTATTGGTCAGCCGTAAAATCAAGATCAGCTATGATTTCCGAGATACTTCAGGAAGATTGTGTATAAAGTGTAATATATATTATATTTAGTGAAATAGTTAATAGTATGATCAATTTTCGTGATATATTTTTAAGTATAGTGATATCAAGTAGATATCATGTCACGACAAGTGTATTTTTCGAATACCGAATGACACGTCTCAATAGTTCGTTTCCCGATTCCTTCTTTCTCTCAAGTCAGACGACATGTAACTGTTGACCTCCAGGTAATTTAGGAACTTTATGGCTAGTTCAATAAAAGTGTGAGTGTTATAATTATATAATTATCTTATTTTGATGAACATTAATCTATTGATCGTAATTATACAATAGGTTTTTGTGAATATTGACCATTTAAGATTACAGTTACTGTTTCGTAATTTGCTAAAGATATCGAATATTGGAATATTTTGATTACACTGAAACACATAATCATTTATTTAATTATGAGTATCATCTCAGCATATTTAATTTGGATATAATATTTTCCGTCTAAAAGAAGATAAAAACCGTAAAGTGATCCTTCGTTTGAAAATATACGACAGGCAGTGAGTGGCATTTGAACATATCCAGATTAATATTCTGGAAAATGCATTCCGTCTGTTACAGTTATTCAACCTTATTTTTGTATATTATTTATCCCTTCCGGAGCACTTAATGTTATTCTGCTTTTTGAGAGTTCACACTGTTAGTGCTTTAGTTTTTTGTGTTGTATTCGTAGTGTTTTGTGGGCATGTAGTGTCTTTAGTCTTCTGTCTTCTGGTGTTCTTGCTTTTGTCTTGTCTCTGGACTTTGATTTGTGTAATCTTGTGCTTTGTTCCTTTGGTATTCTAATGCATTTGTTTTATCCGTGAATACACCGGAATCCTCTACGAAATATCATACATCATATTTGTGTTTATCTATACAAACTATTGCATATTATATGTTAACATTTTATTCATAATTCGCATAAGCTTCTCGTAATTTTTAACACATAACTTATGATTGTTAATTATTTGTATTTTTCAGGTTTTTTCTGCATTTTGTTCGTGACAACACAAATTGTTCACCGGCTAATTAAAGTTTATTACGCCACGTTAGGTTTTATTTTATAGGATCATGGGCTACGTTTATGCTCGCTGGATCCGGTCCAATACAGCAATTACTCTAGGATACGTTTTTAAGCTTTTTCATTTTGCTGCTTGGTTATCTGGGTAATTACAATTATCTGGGTAATGACAATTATCATTCAACGGCATAACTTCTCATATTTTAGACAAGAAACCAACAACACAATGTTTTCAATCGGGTCAGCAAAAATGACTAGGCAGACACCTAAGTCTTCATTCTCAAATGATGAGTGTACAGTTTACAGAGGGTGTTATATGTAATGCTGGTTTTTGGGGGACGGATTTTCTAGTTCACGAGAATGAAGGAAAGGGGAAAAAAAGCTCAAAAATCCACGTGGACGACCATTTGATTTTCAGGGGAGGGCTTGGGCGATTTCGTTTAGAAAAATTATATATTTTCATGAAAATTTCGAACTATTTTATTATTTTTTCCAAATGTCACATCAAATTATTCATTTAAAGCAGCATTAAATTATTAATTTTCATGACAAGTAGGGTTGAAATATTTATTTTCAGTGGCACCATGATTAAATTATTTATTTACAAAATCGCCCCCACCCCTGAAATCAAATAGTCATCCTCTAAATATTCCTTTTAAAAATTGAAAAAACGTATAATCGCTATAAAGAAAGACACAATATTATAAGATACTAAGATACCGACATACAGAAGTTANTATATATATATATAATATATATTTTCTGTAAACGGCCATCTTGACCACTTTTTTCTTTTCAGTGCAGATCAATCAAAACATTTCAACCATAAACCGAATGATATAAGAAAAAAATATGATACAGAACAGCAGACTACAAATATATGGGATCTAAAAGAGAGATTCTCTTTACATTTGAACAAAATTTGCCAAAAAAAATCGATTATATGGCCACTTCCAATGGGATTCTAAATACCCTAGGTAATAACAGTACATAATTTCCGCCCTCGGTGTAAGAATGTCCAAGATTGCAAAAAGAAATAGCATTGAAATAAATATTCAATTCAGGTTCACTTCTTCGGGCGATTTCATTTAGTTGCTATTATGATATTGTAACTAAACCTTCATGTGCAGTTGATAAATTATAAATTGTGCATTGCTTAGTTGTAGTTATTCAAACTTTGTGATTATCAATTTTTATCATGTTTGATATGATATATCGACCTAGTTCGTGACAATTTTATTATAAATTATTAAACAGTTTAACATTTTATAAACAAAGGAGTATGTCCTTCGTGCTTTGGTTTTACTTTCAGTCCATTTCGTATTTGTTAATGTTTTGCAACCATTTACATTTTATTCTATTTTCATATTTTAAGGCATTGCTCGTGAAATTTGATATAGCTTTCATTTGATAATATGTAATCGACATCCTAGATTAAGATAATAAAATACCAATAATATGGCACATTTTCACACTAAGTTTTAATTCATTGAAGATAATTATCCAAAACTTAATTAAAAAAAACCAATCAAATAAGATGATGAAGTAACACCAAAACTAAAAAGGGCAGGGTTTATCAAGGGGGAATTCTTCTAATTTTATTTAATTTTAGTACACTTTTGCCAACTTTTAACAAAATAAGGAATGTTATAAGGAGTGCACTTGTCTTCAACATAGAACAAGTAGTAGTTCTTTACAATACAGATAAAACTCTACAAACAAATATGATTACTCAAAACAAACGTTACTGCAGATTAATTTTTGTTTAGATCTTATGTCTCTTCATTAGAGATCAAATCAAAACATTTGGAAGACCAAAAATTGACAATGTATATTAAACCTTAGAGAAAACGAATAACTAAAAAGTTCAAAATGAAAATTAATGCTAAACCAGCTTTTCATTTGTGAGATATTCCTTAGTCTTAAACAAAAATTTTTAAGTTAAAGGTCGAAATCAATTACATGTAAAAAAAATGGATAACAGGAAACACCTACAATGGCTGAAAATTATAATTATGTGCCACAAGCTGCCAGGGAACCACACAGGAAAAACAGGTATAAGACAAATGACAAAAGTAGACAACGATATGAACTGGGGGCAGCCGGGCCTGGTACCGGCACTAGTAAAAGCCTACAGTCATAGTTTTGTATGATTGATATACCCATTGGATTTGTTCATTTAAAAAACCACATTGCTTATCCGAAGTCATCTGAACACAAAAGAAAACAATAGATTTTTATTAGGAGCGTACAACCTAAATGGTCTTTATTTTTCTTCTTCTTCTTCTTCTTTAATATTTTATTTCATTTTTTTAAATTAGTAAATTTATTGAAAACAAGTGAATACGAAAACATGGATTCTTCACACAAAGGGTCAATTTATATTTATAAGAACAGAATCACAGAGATCGTCTTCTTCATTTTTTTAAATGAAATACTATATCCCATTCTTCTTCATAGTGATTCATGTAATCTCGAATACCGAAGCAAGAACGAGGAAACGGGAAATTCTTAAATCATAAATCCAAAAGCACGGTAATTCACAGACAACACGAATTGAGACAGTATGACAAAAACAAAACAGATAAACGAAAATGAACAAGAACGGCACAAAACTGAAGCACTAGCAGTGTGAACCCCTATAAAAACTGAGGTATCATCAGGTGCTCTGAACGATTGAACTCACAATTTTTTCAAAAAGTTGAAATTAACAAGCCGATTTAATGTTGTACAGGATATATTTTCAAAAGTGTTGGATTATAAAATATCCATGTTGTTATAATTTGATAATATTTGAAATTATTCGCATTTAAAATGATAGATTTGTCAACCAATGAGAAACTTTGTCGGTTATCTCCATGTACCAAGTATGTTATAAACTGGCAAATAAGCTCTTTTGAATTGAAATTAAAATTATCTCCACTTTGACCATACATAACTAAATTTGCACAGATAGATTATCAATAATTCTCTCATTATAATTTTAAAAGCAATAGCTGTAACTATGAACGAAAAACGTTGTTGCCAATGCAGGTTTATGAGAAATTGCTTTATCTTTTGTTTAACAGTTAATATTAAGTGTGTGACTCATTTCTATCTCATCCAGAATATTTTATTTTTCAGAAATTATACAATTAATAACTATAAAAGGGTTGACCAGTGAAAAGGTCGAAGTAGGTTAAAATGCATTATATAACAGAGTTCCGGATTTGTAATTTTATTCATCTTATATATCCAAAAGAGCTCGAAATTAAGGATTCTACCGATACTTCCACAGTGGCCTTGTTCCTTAATCTTCATCTTGAAAGTGACAACAGAGGTAGACTACAAGCTAAAGTGTAAAAAAAATGGATAACAGGAAACGCCTACAATGGCTGAAAATTATAATTACGTGCCACAAGCTGCCAGGGAACCACACAGGAAAAACAGGTAAACAACTGAGAAAAGTAGACAACGATACTAACTGGGGACAGCCGGACCTGGTACCGGCACTAGTAAAAGCCTAAAGACATAGTTTTGTATGATTGATATACCCATTGGATATGTTCATTTGCAAATCGCAATGCTTATCATGAAGTCATCTGAACACAAAAGAAAACAATAGATTTTAATTAGGAGCGTACAACCTAAATGGTCTTTTCTTTTTTTTCCTTCTTCTTCTTTTTTAATATTTTATGTCATTTTTTTTAATTAGGTTGATTGATTAGGAAATTTATTGAAAACAAGTGAATACGAAAACATGGATTCTCCACACAAAGGGTCAATTTATATTTATAAGAACAGAATCACAGAAATCGTCCTCCTCATTTTTTTAGATGACATAGTATATCCCATTCTTCTGCATAGTTATTCATATAATCTCGAATACCGAAGCAAGAACGAGGAAAGGGGGAATTCTAAAATCATAAATCCAAAAAACGGTAATTCACAGACAACACGAATTGAGACAGTATGACAAAAACAATAAAGATAAACTAAAATGAACAAGAACGGCACAAAACTGAAGCACTAGCAGTGTGAACCCTTATAAAAACTGAGGTATCATTAGGTGCTCTGAACGCTATCTCATAAACTTTTTAAAAGTTGAAATGAACAAGCCGATTCAATGTTGTAAAGGATATATTTTCAAAAAAGTTGAGTTATAGAATATTCATATTGTTATAATTTGATAATATTTGAAATTATTCGTATTTGAAATGATAGATTTGTCAAACAATGAGAAACATTTGTCGCTTATGTCCATGTACAGAGTATGTTATAAACGGGTAAATATCCTCTTTTGAATTAAAGTTATCTCGACTTTTACCATACATAAATGAATTTGTGCAGATAGATAATCAACAAATCTCGCATTATAACTTTTAGAGCAATAGCTTTAACTATGGAGAAATCTGCGATGTCTCGCCAGAGCAGAGACATGTTTATTTCGAAATAAAATACCTCATCAGTAAATCATGTGCCCAAAATAAGACCAATGTAGACTCTATAATTGTCGTCATGTGACTCCGAGAATGTACTGTACGAGAAATGTTGTTGCCAATGCGGGTTTTTGCGATATTGCTTTATTTTAGTTTAACAGCTGATATTAAGTGTGTGACTCATTTCTATCTAAACAAGAATATTTTATTTTTCAGGATTAATTATACAATTAAAAACTATAACAGGAAGGTCGAAGTAGGTTATAGTGCATTATATATCAGAGTTCCGGATGTGATTTTTTTACTCATCTATCCAAAAGAGCTCCAAATTAAGGAAACTACCGATACTACCACAGCTGCCTCGTTCTTAATTCTTCATCTTGAAACTGACAACCGTGGCACATTGTACACTACATACTAAACTGTATCACAAAAGCGATGACTTCTTTCCGAAAGTAAACGTCCTTTTTTGTAGCAACATTCCAAAAGTGCAAGCATATGGAATTTACATTCGCTGATCAAGGTCCTGTGGTCGATACAGTGACTGCCTTGATAATGCTCGGTTTCTTACAAAAAGGCTACTTAAGCACGAGTTATCCATAACTTGAAGTCATCACTGCAGAAGTTTTACGGTCGACATCACGATCTTGTGGACCGCTATGGGATATCTGTTTCCAAGTTGACAACAGATCTTTCTCTTTACAGCTAAATTTTGTTTTCCTCTGTTGGATTTGTCTTCATTACCGGAGTTGACACATTCAACATAGCGGGTGTCTTATAAGAAGCAGGAGTTGCTTACTCTACCGGTTCCATGGTTATTTATTAGGTCCGTGTTGTGTTTGTGTGTCTTCATTTTTCTTTTCTGTGCCGTACACACGTTATTTCGGTATTCCAACGAAAAAACTGAAAGTTTGATTTTAATGAAAATATCAGTGGGAAAAGATTGCTACCTCTTCAATAATAAGATATTAAACTTTCTTTCTGTAGATAAGAATGTAAGAAAAAATCAACAGCATACAAAAAATGCGTGTTTTTCATTTCCGGTATTACTTTTCGTTTCATTTTCAAGTCTGATACAGAACCAACAGAAAAACTATGTAACAAATTTTGGAGTTGCAGCGCTTTGTCCGCTTATCAAGGCTTATTACAAAGAAAAAACAGAAAAATGCAAAAACCAAAAAACAATCGATATTGCCTTGCACCTACCTCCATTCGTTCATTTGAAACTTTGTCGTCGAAAAGTATTTTTTGCAGTTTAAAAAGAATGCGTAACGTGCGTCTTCATGCCCTATGTTGTCATTATTAATTACTGCAAGGAAAATTGACAAATAGTAAAATTGTATTGACAAAAATGTTCGTTGGAGTATCTATTCTTTGTTTTTCCGATGTTTCCATCGTCCTATGATTATTCATTTTATACTGACGGTTCGGTTCCCACTTACTTTGAAAACAATTGCCATATAATACCGAAGGAACAAAGCGCAAGATTATATAAATCAAAGTCCAGTTACCAGGAAAAAACGTGAGCATTAGAAGACGGAAGACTAAAAACAATACACAGTCACAAAACACAAGGAACACCACAGATTAAAACATTAACAGTGTGAACTCTAAAAAACAGAGCAACACAACGCACAAGATAATTGAAAGTGAAGTAGAAAGAACCTTACAGATCCTGTTAAGCAAACAATATAACGTAACTAAGGTAATATTTCCATTTAATAAATTTCTCATATAAATGCAATATGAAATTGTAACATTTCTTTTCTATAAGGAATCAAATTATTACTCTTACAATCTGTATATAACAATGCCCATATTTCCCGATTTAAGTTGCCAAGTTTTCTAACTATCAACTCATTGAGTGCCACGCGATCGTGAAAATGCTGTTTCGTCTTCGGATAATTGATGACAGTATTTGTAAATAACTTTGTCCGATATCTACAAGTTTCTTGACGATGATGCATCCATTCCCAAGAAAAACATGGATGTAGCATTATGCAAGTGAATTCCGCACACACTAGTGACTTTCCTATGATGTTTTAGTGTCCTCTGATTTGTTCAAGGCCTCATGGGGTTTCAAGATGAAGAACAACAATAAAAACGTTGTTTCGTTTGCTTAATCTTACCATGTAGTTGTAGCAATTTTTCCCATCTACATTTACTCCATACCAATTTCTTTTTTTAAATTCAAAGTAAAATTGAAACCTTTGGAATTGCAGGTGTAAAGGTCTGGTATAAACAAATCCCTTGGTCTTTTTATAGTTTAAAACTCTCATATAAAATATACGAAAATTTTAACATTAAGAGTACACTCCTCGTGCATAATTCTGTTATTACAGTATCCCTCTCTTTTATTTAGCACGTGCAAAGTCTGTAATAAGCTATTTATGTAGGTACTTCGCAAAAATTTTGTAAATCTGATGATTTTTCAATTTCCACTGCACAAATACCAAATGATGAACTGGTGTCGTATTTGAATTACAACCTAAACTTTTCAACTGCAAAGTTTCAAAAAGATGAATGCAGGTAGTTGCACGGCAATTTTTACTTTTACTTGTTTTTGCAGTTTTCTTGCATTTTCGTCGTAGTAAAACTTGATTAGTAATGACTATAAAATATTTTTTAGCAATTTTCCCTTCGCTCTTAATGGGACTGGTAAATACGAAGAGCAAATATACTG
This sequence comes from Modiolus philippinarum, assembly GCA_002080025.1. NCBI lineage: Eukaryota > Metazoa > Mollusca > Bivalvia > Mytilida > Modiolidae > Modiolus > Modiolus philippinarum. Next base: position 20,457 of record MJUU01029238.1, read on the forward strand.
GAAGTGGACAAAATTTTATTATTTAATAATGTTAATTTATCCTTAACCTGAATTTTTTGGGGACAAAAAGTGTATTTTTTACTCAAGCAGATAACTGTCTTTTACTTTTACTTGTTTTTGCAGTTTTCTTGCATTTTCGTCGTAGTAAAACTTGATTAGTAATGACTATAAAATATTTTTTAGCAATTTTCCCTTCGCTCTTAATGGGACTGGTAAATACGAAGAGCAAATATACTGGAAGTGGACAAAATTTTATTATTTAATAATGTTAATTTATCCTTAACCTGAATTTTTTGGGGAAAAAAAGTGTATTTTTTACTCAAGCAGATAACTGTCTTTTACTTTTACTTGTTTTTGCAGCTTTCTTGCATTTTCGTCGTAGTAAAACTTGATTAGTAATGACTATAAAATATTTTTCAGCAATTTTCCCTTCGCTCTTAATGGGACTGGTAAATACGAAGAGCAAATATACTGGAAGTGGACAAAATGTAATTATTTAATAATGTTAATTTATCCTTAACCTGAATTTTTTGGAGACAAAAAGTGTATTTTTTACTCTTTTTACCCTGTAATATTCATTGAATTCGAACATTCAATTTTTTTGTTGTTGCACCTAGTTTATTTGCGATATTCGTAAAATATTTATAACAGAACAAATAAACCTTACATCTGTAGATCTCAAATTTTCTGCAATTTCGGTTATTGTTGTTTGACGTAACTTTACATTTTCATGTGCTTACTCATTTTCTGCAATGTTTTGAAGGCTCCTTTAGAGTCTCATAATTTTACAACATACTTAGAAACACACAGTCTGTGTATAGGGTCTCGTCACACCGCGAATTTACGATATAATCTACAATTACATCTCGAATTTGACGAAAATCTCAGTACTAAAATAACAACAAACGGAACAAATTTCAAAATTATCAATTTCTCCAACATAGACAGTAATATTCAAGCTTCTTCTGATGAAGGTATTTGTTTCCCAATTGATTTGCGAGAACCTGCACTAATTATTCGGATTTTCTCATATGGCATAGTTTAGTCCTTGGCCACCTTATCAATCCGCAATCAGGGCTTCAAAAACATAGAAAGTAGACACAGCCTGTTAAGCTCACATAATGCATAGCTCTGTCACTAGCTGAATTTGGCTTTTCTATTTAGAACCTTTTGGTTATTTGTTCTCTATCAGCTTTAAAGTGTTTTCGGTTAGTGGACTTCCAAATGTTTTGGATTTGATCTGCACTGGTGAGACATAAGTTGTCGAAATGAGCATATGCAGAAAATAAATTTATAACTTTAAACATATTTTATTGTCAAACAAAACAGACAATAGGATAAAACACAAGTTTACAAAACTTACTAGGTCTTCTCCTTATAAATTTATAATTACTTTGTTATTTTGTTATATACCCTTTGCACAGCATTGTCACGATTTAAAGTATCTTACAATAAAATTCCTTTATGCGTAAAATGAATGTCATGGACTGCATTAAAAGCATTCATCGTACACAGTATACATAGCTGTGCGCCAGAAAATCCTTGTTTACTAGTTTTCTGTGGGCTGCATGCGGATATACAGAAAAATACCACAACTTACATTCAAAGCGACATGTTTTATGTCTTAATATAGTTGTTCATTAACTACCAAAGCATTTATAATTTTCCAAATACGTTAGCAAATGATTACTTCACACATCCTAAAACTTTTTGATGAAACCTGTCACTCGAAACCGTGCATTTTCCTAACGTAAAATGATTTACTTGTGTGACAAAGAAAAACATCTTGCATATACGTCCGTATTTCCTAATTAAAACGATACATTTTGTCATTGATTCTTTATTGTATATTTCTACGTCACTGTGTAAATTTTCGTCTTTTAATTCACATTTTTTTCGCTAATTTATTGAGATATGCATTTCACTAGACTGTGGGATGATTTCGGAGTAGACCAGTTGACTCTGTGGGTTTTCCTTCCGATTGACTGTGGGAATATTTACGAGTGTTTTGATATTATCATGGCAATAAAATTGCTATATCGACCATTTTTAAAAAGAATATTTATATATCAAATCACTGTTTGAGTGCCATTTTTTATCGGCCTTCATTATGACGTAACAGTTACGGCGATTAATTTAAGACCATTATCATTTGTATGATTAATTTGAAAAAAGTACTAAATGTTGCAGTTCATTTAGTTCCTAGATATATGACCATTTCAAAATCGCTATTGCAGATCATTTTATTCCTCTATACATAGCGTTTAAAAATAGACATTTTGTTTTGGGTCGTTTTAACCTGGATATGGGATGTTGTCTCCTTTACATTTTAATTTACCCCATTTCCTTTCTTTTTCATATTTAAATGATCCAATGTTTAAGGGTGTCATTTTCAAGTTTGTTAATAGACAATGGTGATCGAAAGCTAAACTAAGTTCCCCTCTGGTCGCTTTTTTGGATGGGATGCAGATGTACTTAGTTTACTTCATGTCTACAGGAGTCTAGGATGGTGAACTTGATTACTAGTTATTAAGGGGGCCGACTACGACCTGCCGTTGGGTGTGGGGTTTCCTCACCGTTCATTGAAGATCTTATGATGGCTTTGAGTTGTTATTACTCCCCTTTGGGTCGTTGTCTCTTTGACAAATTCCCCATTTTCCTTCTTTTTTCTACTGTCAACTTTTTTGAAGATAACCATCTAAGGACCATTGTACCTAAGTTTGGTTCCGACTGGCTTTGCAGCTTCAGAGGAGAGGTTTGAAATTGTTTTCCCAAAGGGTTAAATGTAAAAAAAGTTCCTGCTAGCTGCAGCCATCTTGGATGAGATGCTGACTTGCTGCCGGACACGTCCCCAGATTGTATATAGGGGAATACCCAGTATATGCGGGGTAGTCAGGTCATAATACGGTAAACCTGACAGCGAACCATTGAAGCCAAACTGTATGGCGAAACGCCACGCTCCATGCAGTAACAAGAACTCTACCATATTTGTCTTAAGAGAGCAGACTCAACTGCAGTCGTACAGAAGGTTTAATTTCCTCCCTATACCCATTTCTCCTCTTTTCCATTGGCAATTAAAACTCGCTGGCCCGGTTGTCCTTTCAACCTTTATTTCTTTCTGCTTTATCTTATATTTTTTGATTTGATTAATTTGTTCTCGTCCTGGTATAGCTGAAATGTTGCTCACTTGATGTCAAACTAATTAATCCATTAACCAAAATGTTTATTCGTCAACACAAGAAAAAAATTTTGAATGCTTTCTCTATGAATACATGGTAAGATTCAGCAAATGTTACAACGCCTTCTTTGTTGTTCTTCATTTTTTTGTTCTTTATCGTGACGGGTGATACGCGTGGAGCAGATCATGCTTACCCTTCCGGAGCACCTAATGATACCTCAGTTTTTATAAGGGTTCACACTGCTAGTGCTTTAGTTTTGTGGCGTTCTTGCTCATTTTTGTTTATTTGTTTTGTCTTTGTCATACTGTCTCAATTGCCATGATTTTGGATATATGATTTTAGAATGTCCCCTTTTCTCGTTCTTGCTTCGGTATTCATTTGTCGATGTACTTTAAGTCACCATGAGACCTTCAACAAAGAGCAAACACTCCTATCTCATAGTAAGTTCAAGACGGCCATTTGTATCGGTTTGAGCGCATTCACTTGCTAAATGTTGAACAACGCTACATTCATTAATCTTTTTCGTTATAGATGCGGGGTCGTCAACAAGCATAACATATCAGGCAAAGTACTCTTGCAAACACTGTCATCTGATGATTGACAAGGGTACCAATAGAAATTGATCGTAAGAAAACTTGGCAAGTAAAATCGGAAGATGAGGGCAATATGGCCAGAAAAATAATTTAATTTTTACAAAACAAGAAAGGTAAATGTTGAATTTTTTATATTGCATTCATATGAGAAATTCTCACACGAACATGTAATGACTGCTGTCTTTTTACATGGATATAATATTTCACTAACATGGCGTTTTTGAAAATACAGGTAAATTTTATAAAGAATTTGCCAGTGTTTTTTTTTTCTTTTTTTTTAAAAAAAATTATCTCAATTGCTCGTAAAGAAAGGACCTTTAAAAACTCGTAAAGCAATACTACAGTCACTCAGTATTCATCCAACAGTCTAGTAAAATGCATATCTCAATATATTAGCGAAAATAATGAGAATTAAAAGACGAAAATTAATACAGTGACGTAGAAATAAGCGATAAACAATCAGTGACAAAATGTATCGAACATGTAATGTATACATGTATTGCTTTAGTAGTAACTGCTGTCTTTTTACATGGATATAATATTTCACTAACATGGCGTTTTTGAAAATACAAGTAAATCTTATAAAGAATTTGCCAGTTTTTTTTTCAGTTGCCATCCAAAACTGCATCATACATACCAATATTGTTGATGTGGGGCATGTCAGTAAGCAGGAATGACCTTAAACCATTATATCTAACCAAGTCGCTCATGTGTAAAATGTAGGTCACAGACAGCATCCGAAGCATGCATTGCAGTTGTCATCCCAAAATGCATCATACATTTCAATATGGTTGACGTGGAATATATCAGTAAGCGGGAATGGACTTTCACCATTCTACCTAACCAAGTCGCTCATGCATAAAATGTTTGTCATAGACAGCATCCGAAGCATGCATTGCAATTATCATCCGAGAATGCATCATACATACCAACATATTTGATCTTGGGTGTGTCAGTAAGCAGGAATTGACTTTAACCATTCTATCTAACCAAGTCGCTCATGAGCAAAATGTAGGTCCCAGACAGCATCCAAAGCATGCATTGCAGTTATCATAAAAAATGCATCATACATACTAATATGGTTGATGTGGGACATGTCAGTAAGCGGGAATGGACTGTAACCATTCTACCTAGTCGCTAATGCGTAAAATGTAGGCCACAGACAGCATTCGAAGCATGCATTGCAGTTGTCGTCCTCAAATACTTCATACATACCAATATGGTTGATGTGGGGCATTAAGTTAGCGGGAATGGACTTTAACCATTCTTCGTACCGGGCGCAAACGCGGACGCCGACGCTCGGGGTATCACATAAGCCCCCCTCACTTCATGAGGTGTGCTAAAAATCCGTGTCATACAATAGTTATATAAAGTCTTACATGTAAATAGATACCAATCCTTTGGAAAATATGTTTTGGTCCGAATTGTGATTCAAAACTATATTCTGAGTTTGTACTTTTTGGCTGTCTACGAATTTTCAATAGCAATTGCTGTTGAATTGCTACAAGACATTAACCAAGGAAGGGAAATTTTTTTTTCGCAAAAAAATCCGTTTTACACACCATTTCTTTTGAAATTTCTTAGCCAAATCAGGACATTGCGGTTTACAATTTTCCCGGTTTTTTTTTTTTTTNCGGGGTCCTCTGTTAGGATGGCTCATACTCCAAGCTCAGAGGATGCTGCGGGCCTATTCTTCAGCCGGGACCGCGCACGGCGGCATTTTATTTTGAAACGTCATATCATATCGCTTTAAATGCAACATCCGGGACCCGGAAGTTTTATAATTGTACACGGCTTGCTACAAAAAATTGAACAGTCAGTAGTGAAGACATTAATTCAAGCCTCAGACACAAGTGTCTTTCAAGACTCCCATCCCCTATATTACAAGCAATGAGCTGATTGGTTCAAGTGGTACTTGATGAACAAAAACATTTCAGGCATGAAGTTTTTGTAAAAACCTTTTCGACATTGATAAAAAAAAAGAATGCTCTGTTGTTATTACT
>MJUU01029238.1:26253-37967 GCA_002080025.1 Modiolus philippinarum
TTTTTTTTATTTTGTTGGGGGCATCCTTATTTACTGAACGACTCACTTCAAACACACATTTTGTTTATAAAATTTTATTTGAGTAAGAAATGTTAATAGGAAGAAGGAATATAATGAGGAACAGGTAAGGTTAATAATAGTAGATCATCTTGATTTTTTATCATTGTAGTTTATAAGTCTTGTTTTTTGTTTACTTCGTTAAGACCAATAAGGCCATGAAAACAAAAATAATCATATTGGACATCGGCGTCAGCGACGGGCAGCTGTAATAAAACCAAATTTATTATTACGGTCATTGGCAAAGGAATGATTTTTGTGAATCCCAGAAGTTTATGGACATTGCAAATCTTAGTTAATATTAAATCATTTGCCCCTATGGGTAAAATATGTGAAAAATTCTATTATTTAAATCTTCACTCCAATGACTTTTCTCTTACATATTTTTCTTGTTTTTTAAGGACAAGGACAAACTTCAGCAGATATTCAAATACTCAGAAAATTAAATATCCCGGAGGGCATTCAAATTATAGCTAAATTATCTAAGTACAGGTAGGATTACTGGTAATTTTTAAAATGCATCTCTTGTTTTTGGACAAGTGTCGGTTACAATCCAAACTGAAGACAATTAGTGGTTAAAACACAAACATACTGAAATTTATCAAACCGGTTTAACCCTACCGCTGGCTTTTGCTATTGCCGGTACCAAGTCCGGCTGTCCCTAGTTCCTATCGTTGTTTACGTTTGTCGTTTGTCTAATTTGTGTTTTTTCTGTTTAGTTCCCTAGCAAATTGTGGCATATTATTATAGTTTTCAGCCATTGTAGGTGTTTCCTGTTGTCCCTTTTATTTCATTCTACTCTCAAATAATTTACACATATTTAGGATTATGGATTTCCGAATGGTGAATGAAAGGATATGGAGTAAATGCACATGAGACAAAGTCTCTACAAAAACATGGTAAAAACAAGCAAAGGAACAACGCTTTTAATGTAGTTCTTAATCTTGTTTCGATTTGATCTGCACTGAAGAAACATATGTTGTCGAAATGCTCATATGCAGAAACACACTTTTTTAATTAAATACTAGACTTATTAAAGATACTAAAGGACTGATTCGGACCAGAACAATTTTGTGAAATCAATGTAAACATTAGCCAAAGACAGCATTTGCACATTCGATGTACTCCTTATTGTGATCAAATTAACTAGTGCTTTCAAATAAATTTATATATTGAAATTTTTCCTGAAATCCGTTGTCCGCCAGCATTCAAACTGTTTTCGCATTACTGGGTTGGTGGTGTCATCTCATGTAAAATAAGATATAAATAGAATAACGCAAGCTTAAGGCTATCTGTACATAACAACTATAATATCTTGCATGTTTTGTAAAAGTCGACTTATTCAACTCGTCGGACCTGAACAACTTAACCAAACTTTTGCTAACTTCCTCACGGGTTTGAGCACCATGCAGTTGTAATATATAAAAAATATATTTATTAACTCTTCAATATATATGATAAATCTGCCAATATCATCAATGTTATCGGAACACAAAGAAAGAAAATTCCAACAACGCCCATTGAAGCCGCTGACTGACGGTCGTCTGGTGCAGAAATTTTCAAACGACGGTACGAAGATGTTTTGTTGGAATCTACCTTCAGAATTTCTTGAAGTTCAGCCAAATCTTCCTTCATTAATTGCTTCAATTCTTCTTTTGTTAAATTGCGATTGCTTATATTTGCCCATTTATTGCTTCCAACCGTTGAACATGGACATGTGCATTTTTCTTCAGTTTCTAAAAACATATCAACAAATTATTAGTAATGTCATCAAAGAGAATGGTTTATGCAGAACATTAATATGCAAAAAATAAACGAAACTGTATTGCAAAAATGTTCTCTGACGAGGTATAAATTGTGTATTGCTATCTATGGACACTTAGTTATTACATTGATAGGTTAGTGTGTTCATTGTTGAGATATAAGAGCCTAAAATTTCGGGGGAAAACTAAGTTCTCTTGCTTTTTCATCCACTTTACATCAAGGCAATAAACCTTTAAAATTCAACGGAGGAATATTAAGAATTTCATCAAATTTTGTCAATAGTCTATTTGAGATGTATGCAATTATATTTGGAAAAAAAGTAATAGTGGAAAATTTTCAAATACATTTACATCACGATGGATGAAATAAAACAGATCTAGTAGTCAATTTAAAAAAAAAATCGAGGAGTGGCCATCCTAAATGATGCATCTAGACCATACCTGGGGCCGTTTATTTTTCATAATAATTAATGTTTCGAAGACAAATACACTTTATTTGATCATTTTTTTAAATTTAATGTTTTTTAGTCATATGCGTCAGGACATGTCCTGATTAATAAATACACTGACCTATCAATATTTTTTTTGTTTAAAATGATATATGATCGATGTTCTAATAAATATAGATATTAATTTTATTAATGTAAAAACCTTGACATCAGCTTCCTTTTAAAGTACATGGAAATTGAAATTTTCACACAAATATATATGATGATTCAACTTGATTATAATCACAGACAATTTCAAAACAATGAGCAGTGGCCACTGACAAACTGGAACAATAATTTAAAATTTAAAAGTTACCGAAACTTACAGGACTTACTGTTAAAATTTTATTTGATGTCGACACCATATTTGCCTTTCCAAAATTTATGAGCAATATTAAAATCGAATGATTGTACAAATTGCTTAAAACAAATCATGAATAGATGTCGCTCATAATAATGGAGCACTCATTTGAAACAATGAGTTCCCATCATTTATTTTATAAGAGATTTCCAGATCATGTTATATGCTCTATAATCTTATGATAATTTCTTTTGACTCTCTACGACCTTACAATAGCAATTGCTGTAGAGTTGCCACCGGACACTACCGCAATTGAAGGGGAGGTTTGGCATGCCAAAAACCCGATTTAAAGCACCATTTCTCTTGAAATGCCTGTAACAAGTCAGGACATGGCGGTCGACAATTTTTTTTCGGTGATTTCTACCTGATTTGCCTCGCGGACTTCGGCTCTTGACAACTCTCCTCAATTATTATGTAATTACGCCCACTTAATTGGAGTGTTTTTTTTTTCTAAATTTGAGATTTGTTTTTACAACTAAGGAATATATTCCTCGTGAAAATTGTTCTTAGCCGAATTTGGCTTAATTTCTTTCAAATCCTGTTGGACATTTTTTCTCCATCATTTATATCTGTTTCGGTTAATGGTCGTCTTCCGATGTTTTTGTTTGATCTCCGGTTTTCGTGACCATCTGCATAAAATAATTTAAAGTAACTTCGGTATTATATTTCTTAATACTTTGATGGTTAAATATATTGTTATCTAATTTGTATTACATATTATTTTTTTTTATTCCAAACGACCCTTACTGATCCTATTGGTTTTATATGTTCTCAAATCTTTTACACATTCGGTGCGCTATAGTCTTCCAAATGTCTGATATACGGTGGTTAAGAAACACAATTGTCAAAATGGGAATCAGCTGAAAATAATTAACAGTATTTTTGGTATTTAGTTATTTAGTATCACAATTTTAAAATTTATTGTGATCTGATTTGTTACACAAGAGCTAGCAGACTTTCTAATCAGTCATAGTTATCTCGGTGATAGCCTTATTAATCGAAACTTAAAAAGCTTCATCTCATTCAATTAAAAATGCTTAATATTAGTCGGCATTTTGAATCAGTCCCTTATTGAATATTTGAAGTATCAATTCGAACTTCAAGATGTATTTTTTAAGAAAAGGCATAAAAAACTAATAACAGCAGTAACGGTGAATGAATACATAAAATTTTTTTCACTGTCTATAATCTTTCAAATACAATTGCTGGTGAGTTCTTGCCGGACAAATTTGACGCTTAATTTAATCGGTCAAATCCATTATTCCGGTTAACCCACAATTTGTTTTGACATATACCCAAGTAAAAACAATTACGGTTAACATTTTTTCAGGTTTTTTAACAATTGCCCTCTTTTTTTTTCCTTCTTGATTTCGGCTTTTGGCAGTTCTGTTTGGTAATTTTGTTATTTCCCTCATTGAAAAATTGATCATTTTTTAACCAAACGGTGCATGTAATACCGGTGGAAGGTAAGAAAATAATGCAGGGATATAGAGTAAATGCACATGAGACAAAGTCTCTAAGAATACACGGTAAAACCAAAAAATGGAACTACGCTTTTATTGTTCTTCATCTTGAAGTCACCATGAAGCTGGAATAATATTTGGAAACTACAAGAAAGAAATAAAATACCAAAAATTGGAAATCATGATTTAGTGAATCCCTCAAGAACAATTAAGTACGCCATAAATGAAATATATAGACAGCATGGGGAATATTTTACGGACTCCATATACGCTTTTATATTATCAATTTGATATGGTTTGAGAAATTTGATTAGTGGAAAACTGATCAAATGACCCACTGTATTTTTAGAGATTTCTAGAAAACAGTATATTAAAAAGTTATATCGCATGTTACTAAAAAAAGTAATGCACATGGCAAGTTTCTATGAATGTTGCTTAATTCATTTTGATGTATTTATAAAGAATCAATTACATGAATATATTAATTATACACACTATAATCATATTATAGTGTTTTAAACTATAAATATTAATTTTTGAAACATTTCAATTGTATCTTGCATTTAATTATATAGACATGGATAAAAATGACCTTTTTAGTGTTTCTGTTAATTAATAATATAACAATTGTAGTTTGTGAATGAGGTCGATACAATGTTATATCGATCTGAAAAAGCATATCGACCGAGGATTTCATCCTCGGTCGATATGCTTTTCCCAGGTCTATATAACATCGTATCGACCTATATAACATCGTATCACCTCATACATAGACTAAAATTGTATATTATTTATCTTTAGAAGTGGAATTTCGAGTTAAAGACCACGGAATAAGCTTGCATAAACGAAATACAGATTGCGAATTCTGTTATAAATATACATACTGTATTGACATATGTCTCCATGGTAACCATTTTCACATATACAGGTGAAGGAAGTGCTAGTTGTAACACATGTACCGTTATTCACACAAGGGTTGGTAATATCGCAAGGCCCAGGTGGTATATCTGTTTACAACAACATATCACATGAACAAGTTATTATACTTTAAGGTTATTTGGATAAATTATTTGTTTCCTATCAGCCTGTAAACCTTGTTGATGAATATATTTCCAAATATTTTGATTTAATCATCACTGAAGAAACATAAGGTTCCATATGACCATTTTTACAACTAAAATTTACCGCAAGTCCGGTATATATTACTTGGGTTTTTTTTGGTTTTTTTTTCTTTTTTTTTTTTTTTTTTCTATTTTTTTTGTGAAAATTAAAACCACTTACATTTTTTTGAATTTCGGAAATGAATTGAAACTGACGAATTTATAAACGAACAAGCTCAAATTCTTGTCGTACTTCGATTAAAGGTAAAAATATGCGCAAATATTTTCAAACATAAAAATAAATGACGTATTTACAGATTTGAAGGTTGCAGAAAAATCCTGGTTAGAAAATGGTACGATAGAAGATTAGTAGAATTGTGTAGAAATAATACTCAAGGCCCCATGTTTGGAGTGTTGTCGTGCTCCCTATCCGTTAGAGACTCCTAGGAGCAAGCTCGTCTAAATGGTCGGTTGCAATTCTAAATTTCGTGTCTCTTTCAATTACGGCCTCCTTTTTGAACGGCTGTCAAAATATTCCTGTCCTACGACGACTGGGAAATACTCGAGGCAATACTCGAAATTTGGATTTCATAAAAATGATTAAAGGATTTTAAAAAAGTATTTTGTTACAGAAAAAGTGATGTTGGATTATACATGTATATTTTTAACATTACAAAGTCGGAATCAATATTAAAACAGAGTCTAGTAAACATAAAGAGAGCAGAAAAAAGATTAATCATTCCATTGGCGGATCCAACGGGGGGTCCCGGTGTTGGAACCCCCCCCCCCTTTTTTTTCGGGCAATCATGTATTTTTTAATGAATTTCCTGATTTTTTACTAAGAAACTAAGAAATACCCCAAAAATGTTCGCGACCTTTTTATACCCTTCTAAATTGGAACCCTCCCCTTTTCAAATTCCCTGGATCCGCGCCTGCATTCTGTTCTTTTAGCAGAAATTCTGACCACTCTGTTCTGTTAACTGGATTCGGAACATGTTGTTGACAAAATAACTTTTGAGGATTATGTTGTAACTCAGTGTCTTGCAACAGTGTTGGAGTGTTCAAACGGTCTTGTTTTTCATATTTGTAGTTCATTTCAGTCTAAGGTGGCCGTTTCCAGTTATCAATATTCTGTGGAACATCTATAACTTTTCAAGCAACTGCTGTATATAACTTGCTGATTCACTCATTCTTTTTAATTTTTTTGATTCACTGTCTGGCTGTTCTTTAGTTTCATAACAATTTAGTTAGGATAACACGTGAACTAAAGGAACGAATATATTCAGGACTTAAATGTTACAATTTTGGTATTTTGTTATTGAGTAAATCATATACAAATTATATTTCGGTCATAAACCCTAATCTGCCTCGTCATTTCTTTTAATGTAAATTAACAAAATGGGGCGACCTGAAAAAAATCTTTATAGACTTTGTCTAATGTGCATCTTCTCTATATCCTTTAAATGGATATAAATTTATAATGACTTGCAGAAAAATTAATGGAACACTGCGAAGTAATAATTCTATTCTTGAAGGTTTTTCTGTTGATTTCATTTTAGCTGACATGAACCGAAGCTATTGCCACCAAGTGGCGTCCATCGGTCCGTCGGTCGTCTTTCTCATTCTCATTATTTCCTCTGAAACCACTAAATCTAATTAAAACAAATTTTACAGGGATGATGTATGGATGTCCTTTGAAAAAAAAATTCTTTGGTTCGACACTACAAAAACATGCTGCCAGCCTGAAAAATTATTTAACAACATTTGAACCTATGGGAACAAAATCATGTTCGTCATTTGCTATAAAAATATTGAAGCAGAGTAAACTAAACTTGACTTAAATGTGTATGGAAGGTCTAATAAAAAAATGCTCATTTCATTTAGATCTGACAAAAACATAAGCTTCAACCATATTTATTTCTTTCGAAAAACTTACCAAACGGTAGTCCCAATGATGCAAGAATATTTCCAAAACCGGGTGTCGTCGATAGGCCACCACAACCACCCATGTGCATCTCAATAAAATAATAGAATCGCTCGTCCATATATTTATCAGAATCCATTTTAGTTGATTTGGCAACCCACCTACTCATGAACTTATTTGAATTCCCATTTCGTATCATAGAGACGTCTTTAACATTCAGATAAAACGTGAAATAGCTATTGGGGTTTGCGTCACAATTAGTGAAAGTAAAATCTGTTCCACCAGCACGATAACCTTGCTTGGTTTTGTACGCTGCTAATGATATAGGTAAAAATCCTAAGTATATGTACCTGAGCTGTCCGTTTTTTGTATAGGGAGAATTATATCCAGTATGACTGTTGTAAAAGAAAGACAGGTTCGATTTGTCTTTGTATGATGAAAGTTGTTCTACACGGACCTCCATTTGATCGTTGTCTGTTTTGAGATGACGTATTATGGCAAAGGAACTTGTAGTGTATAATTTGGTAATGTCAATATCAACTGACGTCTCCATGGAAACAAAAGTATAACCTCGTGTTCCCTTAAAATCACAGTGCACTTCATATGTCTCATTTTTATGGTTGGAAATATTGTATATTCCACTAATACTCAGTCTATCACTTAAGATAATCTCTCTGCATGACTCTAAAATGAAACAAGAGATTCATCAATGTCAAGTTCTAGTTTGCAAAAGTTTGGATAAATTGCCAAATTTCGAAAAAAAGGAGATGACTCTTGGAAGAACAATAACTTGATCTTTAAACTGTATAATAAAAAAGATCACATGAAACATCTTCAACGGCTGAAATTACAATAGCATGTTACAACCTGTCAGTGAACTACACAGAAAAAAAACACAATTAAGACAAAAAACAAACGTAAACTAGATTTGCAATTGCAAGCAATAGCTGATGTCGCCCCTGGCAGCCATTTCCATGCTTCCATCTTGTTCGCAGCGTCAAACAATTTTCATTGAAATCGGATAAAGTTGAAATTTTGACGTATTTTTGCGGCCATCTTGGAAATGGCGGCCACTTCGGTCCATCTCCTTTTGGTGATCCAACTTTTTGTCAAATATGAATGAATTGTGTCAAGGCATGTTTGAGATTTTGTCATTTTTATTTAAATCCGACAAATTTTAAGTGTTGACGTAACTTGGCAGCCATCTGGAACGAGAACACAATTATTTCTCCCCTATTTGTCTTTGTAAAAATAAACAAATGTAAAGACCAATTAAAAAAATTTCACCTGCGCAATTCTCAGTACATTTGGCATACTTACAGAACAGCCTTAGTGTAAAACAATATACAAAAACTATGAACTTTCAACGTTTCAGTTTCTTTTAAATTTCCAAGAACGGAGGGAACCCTCATTGGTAAAGTTCCGAATATAGCAAATTTCACCTTTTTGCACTTGACCTAATCACTAATTGCACATTGATTTAAAACTCAATACCTAAATTTAAATTTTCTATAATGTCTGTTCTTTCATTTGAAAACAGAATTCAGAGAAATACACTATTTTCTTAGGAACTATATTCGTACACAACGACTATCAAAGGGACCTAATTGTGTTCTCGTATCTATTAGACCTCTGGTTATGTCATCTCAGTAATAAAAATCATTCTGCATAATTTACATCATATTTCTAATCATTTTACAAAGTTTCGTTCTGATCCGTCCAATAACAAGCTGTAAATCTGGACTCAAAAATGACCACTCATATACATGTAAAACAAATATTTATCTGTTTGAATATTTCAAATCTGAGGACTAATCCCTGTCATTAAAATGGCTGTAACTTTTTTATTTTCAAAGATATCTTCAAACAGGAAAAAAACAAATGAAAGAGGATATATACAGGTATATCTAAGTAGCATAAAAGTAGGGAGAATTTGTTACTGAAGGATGGAAACTGTTGGTGAAACTCATCTAGAGACAACTAAAGAAAGGATGCTATACCTTTAGATGTGAGTACCCGTCAAAGAAGAAATGGGCTATACTTCATTAAATGGAAGACCAATCTGAAGCTCAAAGAAGAATGGAATATACAGAAGAGCCACCCGCAGATATCTTCACAACTTACAGCAGGATGAGATGTCTTAAAAGGCCCTTTTAAGGGCCACACAAATTTTCAAGAAAAGAATTTATGTTGTTATGGTATTAATTTTATGGGCATGTAAACAAACAACAGACAGAGAGATAGAAAAACTAACAAACAAACAAACAAATAAATAAATAAATAACTAAATAACAAAGTTACTGTGAAATTATTTTCTGCATATGCGCATTTCGACAACTTATGTCTCTTCAGTGCAGATAAAATCTAAATGTTTAGAAGACCATCAAATCAAATATGTTAAAAACTATCATCTTTCTCAAGACACATGTCTCGCACTGTATGTCTCGAATTTTTGTTAACCTTAAGTCTTCAGATAGATGTTTTCTATGTCTTGGTATAAATGCAGAAAACTAAATAAAATTTATAATGATCCTAACCAAGAACTGTTGGTTTCTGAATGCCACTGGGGTACATGTATGACAACAAGCCTCGAAATGGGCCAAAAATACAATATATTTGTAATTTCAACCAAATAACATTGTAAACATACCAGTTTTTGGGGATTAAATGAGTAAAAATGGCAAGATCTATTGACCTGTACACAAGACAGGCTTACCTGCAAATGTTTATAAAACCCATAAAGGGGGGGGGGGCAAATTTGCCATGAAGCAGTCAAAACTAGTATAAATTTATTGAATTAAAATTCACAAGGCATTGTTCCATGTACTTTACCATTTCCTGTCATTCCGCATCCAAATCATACTCGTGGTTTTACAGAAAAGTCACTCTTTCTGGTTTTGAACTCCCCTCTATTAGGAACGAGAACACAATTATTTCTCCCCTATTTGTCTTTGTAAAAATAAACAAATGTCAAGACCAATTAAAAAAATTTCACCTGTGCAATTCTCAGTACATTTGGCATACTTACAGAACAGCCTTAGTGTCAAAAATATACAAAAATTATGAACTTTCAACATTTCAGTTTCTTTTAAATTTCCCAGACCGGAGGGAACCCTCATTGGTAAAGATAGATGAGTTCCGAATATAGCAAATTTCACCTTTTTCCTCTTGACCTAATCACTAATTGCACATTGATTTAAAACTCAATACCTAATTTTAAATTTTCTATAATGTCTGTTCTTTCATTTGAACGCATAAAACATACAAAATATGTAGCATAAAGCAGTGAAAACAGAATTCAGAGAAATACACTATTTTCTTGGGAACTATATTCGTACACAACGACTATCAAAGGGACCTAATTGTGTTCTCGTATCATCTTGGAAATGGCGGTCATTTTGAAAATATTTTTGGTTGCATCTCCTGAAGGTGATCCAACTTTGTACCAAATATGAATGAATTCTGTCAAGGCATCTTTGAGAATAGGCCCGGACAAAAATAGGTGGAAGAAAGAAAGAAAGAAAGCGTAACTAGATTTGCAATTGCAAGCAATAGCTGATGTCGCCCCTGACAGCCAATTCGATGATTCTATCTTGTTCGCAGCATCAAAATTTACCTAGAAATCAATTTTCGTTGAAATCCGACAGAGTTGAAAATTTGATGTATTTTGGCCGCCATCTTGGAAATGGCGACCACTTTGAAAATTTTTTTGCATCAATTTCTTCCTCTTATCTTACTGAACATTTATGCAAAATATGAACAATTTTTGGTATGCAATTCATGAGATATTGAATCTTAAATTGTTTTCAGGTCGTCACGTAAAATGGCCGCTATTTTGAAAAGGCCGACCAATTTTTAAATTTTGGCCGGTGCAGACACAACTTCACAACTTGGTCTAACTTTGTGCAAAGTATGAATGAATTCTGTCCAGGTATCCACGTATCTTGGCAGCCATGTTGGAAATTTCGGCCATTTTGAAAATTTTTTAGTTGCATGCCCATCTTCTTATGGTTATTCAACTTTTTGCCAAATATGAATGAATTCTATCAATTCAGGTTTGAGATTTTATGATTTTCAGTGAAATCGGAAAAATTTCAGATGTTGACGTAACTTGGCCGCCATCTTGAAAATGGCAGCCATTTTAAATTTTTTTTTTTTTGGTGGAGGTACAATTTCAAAAGGTGATCCAACTTTGTACCAAATATGAATGAATTCTGTCCAAGCATCATTAAAAACTGGCGTGGACAAAAAGAGGTGGAAGAAAGAAACAATAATAACAAGTGATAACTGTGTTCGCAAGCGAAACACAAAAGTCTCCCAAACGAACTCCCATATAGCATTCCAAGACATTACGAGACTCCCTGTTGTTAACCTTAAGTCTTCAGATAGATGTTTTCTATGTCTTGGTATAAATGCAGAAAACTAAATAAAATTTATAATGATCCTAACCAAGAACTGTTGGTTTCTGCATGCCACTGGGGTACATGTACATGTATGACAACAACCCTCCAAATGGGCCAAAAATACAATATATTTGTAATTTCAACCAAATAACATT
>MJUU01029240.1:0-19114 GCA_002080025.1 Modiolus philippinarum
TGATGGCAATAGCTCACACTGACCCTTCGGGTCAGGTGAGCTAAAAAAGATAATATTGTTTCTCTTCGCAAAAAATATATACCAGAGTACCCTAACAACAGTAAAATGATTGGTTTTCTATCAATATAAACGTTGAAGTACACAAAAAAATTGTCTCTGTTTATACGAAATTTAGCAAATATTGTTTAAATCTGTCTTTATCTCTTTTATGTATTCATTAAGTTATCTTGTGTACTGGATTACTGTGACGAGTTATATTATGTAATAATTACTGTTTATGCCGCATCTACATTTGCCATGTCTATGTATGTTTATATTGTTTGACCTCATGTTACACTTTGTGTCTGAGTGTTATCATCAAACTTGTGAAACTCAAGTTTATACTATCAAGGTTATAAAATTAATATTTTCATTAATCAGAACATCAAATATTTATCATTTTAACACCTACAAAATATCTTAAAACAAGAGTAATGACTGTCGGAAACGACAGTGATCCCCACACCCCCTGTTTGACACAGAAAACAGCTATAGACCCTGGGAATCATTTTTCTTATCATTTTTGAAATTAAACTATTGACAGTCACCATTTTTACCATAAGGAATTAAAGAATATATGGTTGTTAGGCAGAATTCCAAAAAATAGTAGTCTTTGAGACTTTCAGGAATTTTACCAAACTTGGAATCATAAATTTTGGATATCAAGTTTGTGAAATGTTTCTTCTAATTCTAACAATTTTTTTAACTATGGTTTCAATGTAGAATTCCAAAAAATATGTGGTCTTTGACACTTTCAGGAAATTTACCAAAATTGGTATCAAATATTTTTGAAATTCAATTGGTGAAAATGATTGCCCTAATGTAAACAAACCCTAAAAGCGTGGTTGCTAGGTAGAATTCCAAAAAATAAGTGGTCTTTGACACTTTCAGGAAATTTACCAAAATTGGAATCAAATATTTTTGAAATTCAATTGGTGAAAATGATTACCCTAATGAAAACAAATCCTAGCAGTATTGTTGCTAGGTAGAATTCAAAAAAAAAAAGTGGTCTTTGACACTTTCAGGAAATTTACTAAAATTGGAATCAAATATTTTTGAAATTCAATTGGTGAAAATGATTGCTGTAATGGAAACAAATCCTAACAGTATTGTTGCTAGGTAGAATTCTAAAAAATAAGTGGTCTTTGAGACTTTCAGGATATTTACCAAAATTGGAATCCCAATTCTAAGATTTCAGAATTTTTATTTTTTCCAAATACTTGCCAAAATATAAGATTGTATGCCAAAATGTCCAAAAATATCAGTCTTTGACATTTTCAGGAAATTTACCAAAGTTGGAACCGGAATCAAAATTCTGAAAGCTTATTGCGTATCTACAGCCTATATGCAACAATTCTGCAACAAAATTAAATCCATAAATCCCAAAATGTAGGAGGAGTTTGCGTCGCATGCCATATGTGTCACAATCCACATTTTGTGGTCTTAGTCAAATCGACATCTTGGGCCTCTTGTTTGCATCAAGATAAATATTAAAAATCTGAAAGCTTATTGCGCAACTACAGACCATATGCAACAATTCTACAACAAAATTAAAACCCTAAATCCAAAAATGTAGGAGGAGTTTGCGCCGCATACCACATGTGTCAAAATGGACATCTTGGGGTCTCTTGTTTGCACCAAGACCAATATCAAAAATCCGAAAGCTTATTGCGCATCTGCAGCATATATGCAACAGTTCTATAACAAAATTAAAACCCTAAATCCAAAAATGTAGGAGGAGTTCGCGTCGCAAGGATGTGTGACGGACAGACAGACAGACAGAAGGACGGACGAGGCCAACGACAATATCCCCGAACTTTCAATCGAAAGTGCGGGGATAATAAAACTAGAGAATGTGTCTGTAAGACACGGATGCCCCGCCAATAAATTAATCGCACAGATTTACCCAAGTCAATCATTCATAAAATTAGTTCCAAATTACAGAATTGTGATGAAATGCAAAATTTAACCAAAGTTATTCAACCATAAAATGTAGGTCATGGACATCCAATTGTTGCTGAAATGCGCAGATCTCTTTTAGATTAATCTTATATATAATTACAATGAAATATCATGATGCTACAATAGATAGTAGTTGAGAAATAGACTTAAATGCAAAACTTAATCAAAGTCACTGAAGCATAAAATGTAGGTCAAGGCCACCTAATTGTCAATAATTTGGGTAGTACTCATCAAGACAATTAATCTGATGAAACATCATTGTCCTATAATGTGTAGTTGTTGCAAAATGGACTTTAACGCAAAACTTAATCAAAGTCACTGATGCGTAAAATGTAGGTAAAAAGCCACTTACTGTCAATGATTTGGGTAGTACTCATCAAGGCAATTAATTTGATGAAACATCATTGTCCTATAATATGTAGTTGTTGAGAAATGGACTTAAACGCAAAACTTAACCAAAGTCATTGATGCGTAAAATGTAGGTCAAAGCCACCTAATTGTCAATGATATGGGTAGTACTCATCAAGGCAACTAATTTGAGGAAACATCATTGTCCTATAATGTGCAGCTGTTGAGAAATGGACTTAAATGCAAAACTTAACCAAAGTCACTGAAGCATAAAATATAGGTCAAAGCCACCTAACTGTCAATGATTTGGGTAGTACTCATCAAGGCAATTAATTTGATGAAACAGCATTGTCCTATAATGTGTAGTTGTTGAGAAATGGACTTTAACACAAAACTTAACCAGAGTCACTCAAGCATGAAATACAGGTCAAAGAGTCTAACTACCTAGTGAACTCTGTAGTACTAACAAATATCTACCTACTGGCCTACTATTATTGTTCTACCTCATACAGTTTCTGAGAAATGTACTTAAACGCAAAACTTAACCAGACGTACGGAAGGATGGACAAGGGTAACACTATATGCCCCTTCCACATTCGTGGGCGGGGCATAAAAAATCTGTCTAAAATTTTTATTAGGCTTGAACTACCTGAAGCAAACAATTTTGACCCAACAGTGTTCCCAATTTTGAGATATAAGTGCCAGAAATTTTGGCGAGAAACTCAAGTTCTCTAGACTTTTCATTCACTTTGCATTCGCCATAAACCTTTCAAATGCAATTCAGTAATAAAGAAAATGTGTCCATGGGACACGGATGCCCCCGCCATACAGATATGTTGGCAAACAGGAAGTAGATGAGTGGCGGGCTTGAATAGAAGAGACACGGTACAACTCATCATAC
This sequence comes from Modiolus philippinarum, assembly GCA_002080025.1. Lineage (NCBI taxonomy): Eukaryota > Metazoa > Mollusca > Bivalvia > Mytilida > Modiolidae > Modiolus > Modiolus philippinarum. Next base: position 3,251 of record MJUU01029240.1, read on the forward strand.
AAAAGCTTCATACCAAATATCAAATCATTCCTGCATACACAAGCTGAGAAATCTTTGACGAAAATTTCGCACGTACCTATAGACGTACGTACAGACAAGGGTAAACCTAAATGCCCCGGCGCCTAACGGCGGGGGCATAAAAAAAGAATTTCATCAAATTTTGTCAAAATTCTATTCTTGATGCATACATTGTAGATTTAATGACTGCAAAAATAGAGACAAAAGGCCATACAAAATTACACGTAATTAATTGGTTCTCAGGCCATTTTTCATTGAAACAGATGATGGAGGGAGGTGATTTTTTTTTATCTTTTTATTTGCCAAAAATAGATTAGGCATGTTTTACATTGTAAAAACCACCAAAAATGTAGTGAGAGAGGTGATTTTTTATTTTTATTTTACTGAAATGGCAAAAAATAGGGTCAATGAGGGTCTTTTTTCCAACCTCCAACTTGATAAGGGAGGGCCTGAGAACCAATAAATTTTTCTTCCATGGCCTAATTCTTTGAGGAAACAGACAATACTCGATACTATTTTTTAATATCTTGGAGACATGAAATTTAAACACCAATGAAAGTTTGAGCTTTATAGGTTTTCACACAAGTTGCAATCAATGCTATCTTACATTTGTTTACAATAAAAAACATCTGCCTTTTCCGATGTAGGGCATATTAAAACAATAGCACTCTTATAAGTATTATGTAGGGCATATTAAAACAATAGCACTCTTATAAGTATTAACTTGTGAAAGGAAATGCTACATTGCTATTATATATGCTATATTCAAAAGGTAAAAAAATACTGCAAAATTAAATTTTGTGCATATAACAATCAGACAAAAATGATGAATTTCTTTTAAATTATAAAATCTTAATTTCGTTATACTAAGTCTGAAAACAACATAATATATTTCTTCCACAAGTTATCAGACACAATCCTTCAGGCAACGGACAGACAGACGGACTGACGGACACACAATTTTATCACATAATACCTCATAACTAGGTGTGGTTGGTTATAAAAAAAAACACTTAAATTGCAGTAAATTTGAATTTTGTAAATTACCTTTTAGGCAACCAAATTAACATTATTTTTTATTACCATGAACATTTTTTATTCCAACGTTGGTCCTGTCTCCATAAAGATCTTCATAGACACTTATATCAGGTGCAGGTGCAAATGTTTTGACTTTATTTAACCATTTATTGTGTTTATGACGTATATTGATAAATCGATCAGGCCAAGCAATTTCAACAGTTTTTGTATCCTTTACTACCCATTCATAGGAAGTGTCTTTTGAAGCAGTTAAACATTTAGTTGTCTCCCCTTGTAGTGTCACTTCTGATAGATTATCATAGAATAACAGACCACGCCCAGTTTTAGGATTATTGGCATTGTCGTAAGCTGTGAAATGAATTGAGTACATTCCTGGTTCAGTCAATTCAAAAGTTGCCTAATAAAAATAAAAATTGAAAATTAAAGGTAAGTAAATATAGATTACACCACAAGAATAAGATCCCTTTCATTACCACTAGAGATAGTAAAATCTTCAAATTTTAATTGCGAGGCTTGCCGAGCATTTTAATATTTTTAAACTTATCTATCGAGAGTGAATAAAATATGGTAATAATCCGGATAAAGTGGTGTAATCTTTTTCTCTCATGATAAATGATAAACACAGAGAATTGTTTTCCAAATACATTTGGAGGGAAATAGTATGGGGCTTTATTCAACATACGTTGAATATGAAAATTTATCTAACGGGTCAGAACCAGTTTAAACTTCACATATCATTAGAGAAATGCATTTAAAAACAAAATGTAAGCAAAATAATATTTAAAATTGACAGTTCATTGTATAAAAAGGCAACATACTTGTGACATACAGTCAAACTTTGATGGCTTGGACACCTATGGGACCAATGAAAACAGTTTGAGTAAGAGGAGTGTTCCAACTATGGAAGTCAAAGTTCTATAAAAATACTATTGTTAATGTGGTTAATTAAGCCAAATTTTGACCCTTTTAATGTATACGGGTAGGCTATATAAAGCAGATTCTAACAAAGCTGATAGCAGTGCCAATCAAACTGTTATCATTGACAACATCTGAGTTCTACAACATTCATTAGATCATTAAATATATCTGGTAAAGCAGTGATTTAGCTAGCGCTCGTCACTTTCGCCATTGACGAATGTTTTTTAGAAGTGGCGAATTTTTTCAGACTGCAATTCGTCACTTGGAATTTTGAAAAATCGCCAAATATGAAAATATTATGTTCATAATCTTTGTTACTGTAATCTAGTTGTCCAAACTGACACTTTAATTACACCTGTCATATCAATTAAAGGATTAGTTCAGTGGTAAACAAACGCCATCAGTGATTTGTTTACCTGTGTTCCCTAATTACCGGTCAATCAGAGATAACCTGCTTACCTGTATGGCAATTAACCATTATTATGGTATTGAACATGAAAAGTATTCTTTCAGCAAAATTTTCATAATTAACAGGTCATACTCCCCCTTTGAAAACATTGATTTTTTTTTACAAACCACATGTTTTGATAGTGGGTTATTTCCCCTTTAAAATTTGTCTTTCAATTTCCTTGAAATTATTTTGTTGACTTTTATTATGCTGATATTTGCTTTATTCAAGATCACACAAAATTTATATTGCACCACTATTTAATCTTAAAGGTGCTTAAAAACAAAATATGAATGGTATTTTGAAAAATAATTTATTTTTTTATTACAACTATATAGAAGTTTGAATTAAGTTATATAAATTGTTAGACTGTTCAACAGTTAAAAGTCAACCTTGACATCAATAAATCAAGCATAAATGCAAGCTGATCAACAGTAATGCATGCTGGTGCTCTTCCTTAGTAATACATCTATGTCTTCTAAAATATTTAGATAGCAGCACTGATTAAGTACAAAAATACAACACATAGGTGTGGAAGATGAACATATAAAGTCAATATCAATTTGTTACTATAATATGAAGTATTAAATGCAAGAAAAAATATTAATAATCAAGTTATTATCTTCATGTTGATTATTATCTGCCTAGTACACATCGGCCCGCGAAATTCAAAACGCAAAAGTGACTAATGGTCTCAAAATCCTAGCTAAAACCCTGGGTAAAGTGATTCTCAGGAAACTAGGACAATACATGAAATGTTATAATGGCTTTTGAAAATACTGAGTAGAGTCTGACCTTATATCTGCCATTGGTGCACAACTATGACCTAGTGCATTGAGCTATTTCCTAAGTAGTTTATTTACAAACCAAATTCTGAAAAATGGTTTGTCTTCAATGATATACTGTATATCAGGATTTTTTCGTGTATGTTTTATTTTTGCTATGTTTGCCGATGATCATTGTATGCGAATCTTAGCCTTTGCCTAAATTTCACTGCCCATTGAACTGCATTGTATAAAGCAGTATTAATCACGAATTATAAACATAGCGAATATTTTGCCAACCTGTTTCACACCAAAATCGCAAACAAAAGCCATTGAACTCAAAAATAGCCCGATATACGATAGCATGATGGGTAACGAGATAATTCACAAATAATTTACAAATAAAGGGTCTGTTAGTCTCGTCATGTGACACCAAGAATTCACAATTAAATTTCAATTTGAAAACATTTCCCACTTAACAAAAATGTCTTAGGAATATGAAACTCATTTTTTTTGCTTAAAACATCATATCTATTTGTATAAAATGCAACTAATTGAACTTCCAGATACAGTTTTTGTACCTGGAAGTTTCAGAATTGAAACATGACAATCCCTATAAAATCTTATAATATAGTTAAAATAAATAGAACAATTTGTCTTAGGGCTATTCCATCAATAAATGTATGGGAGGGTTGGAAGGCACTTTCTTTCAGACCCCTCCACCCATACATATTTTGTAAAAATGAATGAACAAAAGTTTCAATGACCCCCACCACAGACCAAAAAATATGTAAAGTGCCTTCCAACCCCTCCATACATTTTTTGCTGGAATAGCCCTTATATAATCGCAGATTTAATGCAAACTTAATTACATGTGCAACTCTTCAATGAATATATCTACATTGTATATTCCTAAAATAACATCTCCTCCCAAACTCCTGTCTGTTTATCAAAAAATGAAATTCTAATGGAATTAAACTGTATACCAATTTGTATTACCTGAAGGGGTTTACCCCAAATATTCCACTTTTGACAAATTGGTCAACAATAGTTTTCTATAGGACTTTGATTGTTTAATTAACAGACAAAAGCCAGGAGTTTTGAAGGAATTGCTATCGGTGTTATTTGAGAAATATTTATATATATATATTCAATGTTAATGCTCCAGGAAATCAGATTTTTCATTGAAATACAAAATATGAAATTAGTGTGTACTTACTGATGAATCTGTTTTTGGGATGTTACTTCCCTCTTTAATTTTCCAAATACCATCTGACAAGAATATTCCATCCTCTCGTAAGTCAAACACTTTGTAATCATAGTGACTTAGATTTGACAATTTATCTGCCCATCCACCCCATGTAAAGGTTATTGATGGCTGCAAGAGATAAGAAATTTTGTGTATACTCTTAATAAAGACCATGACATTACAGATCTTTCCAGAAAGGAGCTTTTGTGTTTGAAGGCAAAATTGAATGCTTCAAAACTGTACGTAAAGACTGGAACCATGACCCAATAAATAAATACTGTCATATATTCCTCCTAATTATATAGCAGCAACACACTATTACTGTGAAAGTACTATTGTATTTTGGGCTCCAATTTTTGTGGATTACATGGTTTGCTATCATCAAGAAATTAAGGTCCCAACAAAATGTATATTTTCGCTATTAAGGTATGAAATTTGAAACCACAAAGTTAAGTACCCACAAAACAGTGATATTTATGGGTACCATGAAAATTGATGTCCAAGAATAAAAGCACTTCCACATTAATTAATTAAGTAGCTTTTGTGAGCACGCTCACATACTCAACACCCCACATGATCCTATGATAGTGTAATATGAAATAAAGTGTCAGAGGAGTTGCCCTAACAAAATGTATTATTGTAGTAATAAAACATCAAAAACATAAAAAAAAAATACTGTCAGTTTGTTTACGAGTTTTTTCTTTTAAAAGTTACATCAAAATAAAGATCATATGCAAGAGCTTCCTCATTCACCAACTAGATCACTTTCCTAACAAAATGACATAACTTTATGAAATTTTATATAAATTAGATCTTATTCAAAAACTTTAAAAAGGATGATTTTTAAACTATCTTCTATTGTAAGCACAATTTTTTGTCCTAAAAATTTGTCAAGAGAGTAAATTCCATTATTTACTCATGCAAAATCTTCCTAAGTTTGAATATCTAATTTTAACAAAATTTTGTTCAAAACTAAGGAGTATCTCCCTCTGGCATAGCTCTATCCTTAGCTAATTTTGGCTTTACTATTTAGATCATATTGGTAAATTGTTCTCTCTCAGCTTTTTCATGGGATATGGATTTCAAAATATTTTGATTTTATCTGCACTGAAGAGACATAAGTTGTCATAATGCGCATATACAGAATTGGCAGTTACTTCAGTATTTTGTTATTTGATTAATCAACAATTATAATTAAACTATTTTCATTTTGTTTTTTATTTTTTAACACTGAATCAATACCTCCACTGGTAGACTGTTAGTCAATAAGGGGGTCACCAATACTTCCACACTGGCCTAAAAATCAAACTTTTGAATGATGCAAATGTTGATAAAACTAAGAAAAATGTTCACTATGCATAGGGCTGTCCATAGCATAACATTACTTTTGACCCTTTAGATTAATTGTGCTCGTTGACCTTTAAAATTGTGATTTGTAGTAATGTTATGATCTCATTTGAATTTGGAAGCAATAAATTATTGAATGGCCATCTGCTGAACATAATTAGCTGTAATTTCAGTGTTTTGTTCTTATATTATAGAATATCCTTTGCGATGTAAAAAACTTACATTATCAGTAATATCTGGTGTCACAGAAACAAATGGTGTACATGAACTTCCCAATGTTTCAGAACAATGGTAAGGGGGTACCAAATCCCAGTGGAACTCAAATTGCCTTTTTCTGGTTTTTCCATTGTAATGATATGTATATACCACTGAATCATCAATACTTTTGTCTCTGTTCTCCACCTTTACATAACCTCCATTTGTTGATGATGCTTCAAATATCACCCTGAAATGAAAACACAAAAATTACTCGATAATTATGTCAGTGCTGCCGTGATATACTTCCCCTCTTTAATTGCTATCCCTCTCTCATGCTCATCAAGCTTCAAGGTGCATTTTCCAAAAAGAAACATAGCTTTTATAAAATGTATTCCTCAATATATCAATTGTCACCCAAACATACTGCCAAAATTGACCCTGGTCCAAAAAATAGAGTATAATGAAGGCACATTGTAAAACATATGCATAACTCTATGTGCAAAGATTACAATAAATAACTGGAAAATTGACCCTGAAAATTTATATCATTAACAACATTTGGTATACAGTAGCCCCCTCTTGAAACACCACTCATTTGAGAGACCACCCCTTTCTAGGGGCCACATTTCTCTTGCATCAACTCTTTTGTGAACAAATTGACCCCTTTTGGAAGACCACCCCTAAAACCCAACCAGAGACCACCCTTTCTGTGTCAAAAATATGCACATAACCCCTCATTAAGGACCATGTTTTGTTTTGTAAACACTGATGAAAATTAAATGCCATTTTGTAATAACTTACTTGAATAATTAAACCATCAATTAAATTGACTTATGACTTATGACTTTCTATAGAATTCTATTGTATACCAATTTGTCATTACTGGAGTATCAAGGTAAATCCCTTCAGGCAGTACAAATTGGTATACAATAGAATTCTATAGAAAGTTGAGTAATTGATTAGCAGACAAAAGACAGGAGTTTAGAAGGAGTTTTATAGGTGTAACTAGAGGAATATTGGTATGTTCATTGAAGAATTGCAAATAAAATACGTTAATCATCTGAGAAATCCGCCATAATTAGCAGGTGAGAAGCCCTACAGGTATATTAAAGAGAAATATAATGATTTAATACATAATTACCTGTAATTATTAGAAATTTTATTCCTTAAAGGTGAACTAATTAACTCTCACTTAAATATTTGATCAAGACAAGATGTTGAGAATGAAACTTCAGGGTCATGCATAATACTTTAATAGGTTTCTGGTTAATGCTTGTATTTTAAGGAATGCAAATGTTTTTAAAATCTGTGTTAGATATACATGAATATAAATACAAGTGTGGACCCAAATTGATGTCTCACCCGTCCCTACTTGGTCGCAAAATTGATGTGAAAACTCAAATTGCCTAAATCAGAAAACTTAACATGTTCGCTAGATTTAGAAATTGGATTAACTGACAAGACTGTCATGTATCACCCAAAACCAAAATGCCAAATATCGGTGACCTACCACTGATAGATACTGAAAAACCAAACATGTTCACTAGACTGTGAAAATGAGGTCAAGGGCTAAAGCAAATAGCAGGCTGTCATCTTCCATCTAAGACAAACCCACAGACCTTACATTAACAGATACCAGGAAACTGAACATGATCACTGGAAAGTGACATTGAGGTCACAGACAAAAGTCATATAGCAGACTGTCATGTACTACCCAAGACCAACATATATACAAAATATCATTGACCTACCACTAATAGTTACTGAGAAACTAAACTAAGCACAAAAACTTAACATGTTCATTGGACCGTAAAATTGAGGTCACAGACAAAAGCCATATAGCAGACTGTCATGTACTTCTAAAGACCAACCTATACATTCAACTTACAAAATAGGTGTTAATCAACAACAAAATTGTTAGGTGAGATGAAGATTTTCTTTCAGCAAGTTGTTTGACTGAGAAAATTTATCAATCTGGTAGATTAATATTCCCTCTTCATTTAAGAGACCAGAGTAAAGCAGGGTAATGCAGATTTTTTGTTTGGTCTTTTGATCTTTCTTTTTTGCCTTTCAATTAATATGAAAAACAAAATATTTCATGGATAGGATGCAAATCTAGAAAGTTTTTAATAATAGCATTAAGCTGGTAAAGGTCATGATAATTATACTATATAACTAATCCGAGATTCTGATTATCGCAAAATATTCAACAAATGATCGAACAACGCAGTAATTCACGAATGTGCGCATAATAAATAGAATTTCCTTTATTTCCAGGATTTTTTAGCACTCAAAAAAATTCCCAGTTATTTTTTGCCTTACGTTTGATAGTGTTCCTCAAAATTAACAATATTTTTACTATATACTTGATAAAAATTTTTAAAAAAAGTTGCCTGCCCAGCTTAATTGACACAGTTGATATTTGTTTTTTTCATAATGACCTTGCAGTAATGACTTAAAAATTTTAAAAGGAGTAGTACTTACTTATCATCATCCCCAAAACTAGACCATGAATTAAAATCAAATGTACACTCTTCTCCATCTAGATCAGGTTGGTCCCTACTCATACCAGATTGGGTACAGGTTTTTACCATCTGGTTTTGGTATACTCCAGCTGTAAACAACATAATATAAGATATTCATCATGGCAGAATAATCTTTGATGGTTGGGTACATGTGTGAGCATGTGTCTGCCATGAAAAATCCTAATCACATCATATATGTATGTTTGTAGAGCCTCATATCCAGCAATTGGAGTTATCTCCAGGGTTTCTTTCACTATGTCTGTATAAGTGTAGTCTGTCGTGAATTAAAATAAACAAAGCACAATAGTTCACGACAACAATATATACCCATACACATTGCATTATTTTTGTGTATTTTTTCGGACTTATCCCATCAATTGCACATGTTGCCCTCATAAAGTGAACAAAAATGAAATTCTTATGGTGTCTTTTAACCAAAATTTACCTTTGTAGTAATACAGGGTAACTTTCATTTCAATAACTCCAACAGCAAATGCTCTGACATAATGTTCACTGGTCCGTGAATCTGTTGGTTGAGTATATTTAGCAGCCATCTTTGCATAAACCTTGGTAAAGCTAGGAAAATTTGTCCAGATAACAGGTTTATCATCCTGCATATAATTTCCATCATTCTCGGCCACATTGTGTCCACCATTATCAGAAAACTGGCAATAATTCTCATTTATCAGAGGAGTATCCAAGACTTTAAAAGACATGAAATTTATATTAATGATTATTTTAACTTGTAAATTTTGTAGCATGGATGTTCATTAGTCATGCATTCAAGTATCACCATAACTTTCTTTTGCATTCTTTCTTTTCCAATGAAAAGTCATGGGATAGAATTTCCTCGGCATAATCATGGTAACAATAGATAAACTAGTTAAATTCTTCCATAACAAGTTATACACGATTTTAATTCAGAAATTGGTCACATTTGTATTCTGAAGAAAGTAGAATAATAATACATGTTATTACATACATTCATGGACCCATTCATTAATTGAAAGTTTTGTCTGATGACCCAGTAATATTTTCATATAAGGGCATAATAAAATAATAGCTAGATTCTTGAAATTTGGGACGAAGGGGTAAATATTATTCTTTATCAAATTTTGTGAAAAATGCCATCATTTTAAAAGAAATTTACCAAGATTGGACAAAAATCAAAATAAGATTTCTGAGGCAGGTGAAAAAAATTGGTGGGGAAGTGATGAGAATCTAGTATTTTTTTTATTATGGCTTAATTATTAAACAGTTGATCTTCAATGACTCCAACTGCAATACCTTAAACACCAAATATTTTACCCAGAGAATAGGGTGAAGCATAGCTGGAGCTAAAATAAATGAAAATGATGGGCATCTATATGTAAATGGACTATGAACCACAATGTGTACATGATATATAGGCAGATTTATTGCATACACTGTAAATACAACCATAAGATAAACTAAATTGACAACTTCATCATTTTTGTTTGTGCATAAACCATATATCATATTACAGTGTATTTCAGTGCAAAAAACTGCTGTGACATCTCTTTATCTGTATTTATATTTACACATGATTATTTGTCAACATTGCAACCATTGCTTGATAGGAACTACAGTAAACATATTAATTTTCGTGGATGCTCATTTTCACAGTTTATGAAAGATCGACATATTTGCAGGTATCAATTTTCACGTTTTTTAATGTTAAAAAGGCCTTTTCACCACAAAAAACTTATTTTAACGAGTACAATTTTTAGCGTTCCAGAGCCAACCGCAAAAATGGTGAAAATTAGTACACTGTGAAAATTAATACATTTACAGTATTTTAAAATTAAAATCAAAACTGTTTTATATCTGCTGTTATCTTTGCTCACAGTTCTGGTGTTCCACAGTTCAACTTCTGCTCTGTTATCTATACTCACTGTTCTCACAATGTGTTCCACCAAAGTTTGCAGCACAGTTACACTTAGAGGCTAATTCATTGCTGCATGTTCCAGGATAACACCGTGTACTGTCAGACCTCCATGAGCAAGCCTCTGAAAAAAAAATCCCAAGGTAATAATTTCTGTCAAAAGATCTCCAAGTCTTTGAACCATTGCGATATCAAAATGTGTGATGCAAACACATATCTTATGATCAAAATGTCAGGGCTCTACCATGTCTATATTAACCCTTGTTCAACTTGTCCCAACCAGTACAAATTGGAATCGGACAAGTAAAATTTCAAACTAGTTGTCCAATGGACAAGTGAAAAATTCAAATAAAATGAAAATCTGCACTGTTTGAACAAATAACAATTCAGTTCGGAAAAGTAATCTTAAGTTTACTTGTCCAATGCACAACTCCAAATAAAAGTTAATGAAGAGGCCCGAATGTTCTTTGCAATATCATACATTAATAAAAGAAAATGTGTCCATGGGACACAGATGCCCCCACCAGATATACATCGGCAAACAGGAAGTAGATGAGTCACTGACTTGAAAAGGGGAGACACAGTACAACTCATCATACCAAAGCTTCAGACCAAATATAAAATCATTACTACATACACAAGCTGAGAAATCTTTGATTAAATATTTTAATATATTTATTGAACATGATGGGCGTGGCTTAATTTTCTCTGTCTTGTAGGTAAGTTTAAAACGAATAATCCCGATATAATTGACCCATGACCAGTCAGGTCAATCAAATAGTGTACATGGGGAAAAAATCAAAGTTCTCCTAAAACTGGATGTACAGTACAGCCAGAGACTTACCGTGATGAATCACTGTGATAGAAATATCACTCTGCCTAGTGAAATGTGTATATTTTCTTTCCTGTTTGATTTGTATCCATGATTTCTTTTGCATTTAAAATGATGCATTCTACCTCTTGGCATGCCAAAGAAATTATTTGGATTGATCAATCAGGAAAAAAGATATAGTCATTTGGAAATTGTGAGTGTGTTTCTATCACAGTGATTTATCACGATAAGTCTCTGGCTGTACTGTAGATGAGTGACAGACTTGGAAAGGGGAGACACGGTACAACTTAATATATCAAAGCTTCAAACCAACTATCAATATCATACGTACATACTGATGGACATACGGATATACGGATGGACAAGGGTAAAACTAAATGCCCTGTTGCCTAAAGGTGGGGGCATAAAAAAGTCCTTTTGCCTCTTCTAATGTAGTGGAGTTTCAAAATTAAACATGACTTACAGTCATCCCTGTAACTCATACAGATGACAGGAAATCCCCCCCCCCCATTGAAAAAGAATCTCATCAAATTTTCAAATTGCTGGTGCACAATGGCTTTATGAACTAAACATTCTGTGAAAGTTTCAGTGAATTTCATCAAGTGGTCTAGGAGGAGTTGTTGCCACAAAGAAGGTGCCGCATGGCTGACGGACAAACAAACGGACAGACGGACAAAAAACATACGAACGAACAGACACCATGGTCACTATATACTGCCCGCTAAAGCAGGGGGTATAAAAATACAATTGCCAGAAATCTGATATGGCATCCATGTCAACCTGATAAGTTTATTCAGTATAAAATCCAGTAAAAAGGATCATCACTGATATACATTCAGACAAAACAATCTGCATCAATTACAAGATAGGAAGGACACAAGACCCATAATACAATGAGAATACAAAACATAACAAGTGTGGACACTAATTGATGTCTCAACTGTCCCTGCTTGGTCACTAGATTGATGCGAAAACTAAAACTGACTGAAATCAGAAAAACTTATAATGTTCGTCATGACTGTGAAATTAGGGTAACTGACAAAAGCAATTCAGCAGACTGTCATGTACTACCCAAAACAAAAAAGCCAAATATTGTTGACCTACATGTACCATTAATACTAGTAGATACTGAAAATCAAAACTTGTTCACTAGACCTGGAAAATGAGGTAAAGGGCAAAAGCCCAATAGCCATCTAAGACAACCTCATATACCAAATATTATTGACCTACCATAAATGGATACTGTGAAACTTAACATTATCAGTGGACCTTGAAATTGAGGTCACAGATATATGCCATATCGCAGACTGTCATGTACTATCCAAGACCAACTCACATTCCAAATATCCTTTACCTACCACTAATAGATGATAGGAAACTTAACATGCTCACTGGACTGTGAAATTAAGGTCACACACAAAAACTATATAATAGAATGTCATGTTCATTTCGTACTTCATAAGAATAACCAACATTCCAAATATCACTGACATACCATAAATAATTACTGAGAAACTGATCTAATCAGAAAAAAACTTTACATGATCACTGGACCGTGAAGTTGAGGTCAAGGACAAAAGCCATATGACAGACTGTCATGTACTATCCAAGCCCAACCTATTACCACCTATCATTAACCTACCACTTATAGTTACAGGGAAACTAAACTTATAACAAAAACTTCACATGTTCATTGGACTGTGAAATTGAGGTCACACACAAAAACAATATAACAGAATGTCATGTACTTCGTAAGACCAAACAATAATTTCAATATCACTGATGTACCATAAATAACTAGAGTAATGACTGTCAGAAACGACAGTGATCCCCGCACCCCCTGTTTGACACAGGAAATAGCTATAGACCCTGGGTATAATTTTTCTTAACACTTTTGAAATCAAACTATTGACAGTCACTATTTTTACCATAAGGAATTAAAGAATATATGGTTGTTAGGAAGAATTTCTAGAAGAGACTTTCAGAAATTTTACCAAACTTGGAATCATATATTTTGGAAATCAAATTGGTGAAATGTTTCTTCTAATTCTAACAAATTTTTTAACTATGGTTTCAATGCAAAATTCCAAAAATTAGTGGTCTTTGACAATTTCAGGAAATTTACCAAATTTGGAATCAATTATTTTGGAAATCCAATTGATGAAAATGATTGACCTTATCAAAACAAACCCTAACAGCATGGTTGCTAGGTAGAATTAAAAAAAATACGCAATTTTTGACACTTTCAGGAAATTCCCCAAAATTAGAATCAAATATTTTTCAAATTCAATTGGTGACAATGATTGCCCTAATGGAAACAAATTCTAACAGTTTGGTTGCTAGGTAGAATTCAAAAAAATATGTGGTCTTTGACACTTTCAGGAAATTTACCAAAATTGGAATCACATTTTCGAATTCTAAGATTTCAGAATTTTTATTTTTTCCAAATACTTGCCAAAATATAAGATTATATGCCAAAATGTCCAAAAATATCAATCTTTGACATTTTCAGGAAATTTACCAAAGTTGGAACCAAATATAAAATCCTGAAAGCTTATTGCACATCTACAGACTATATGCAACAATTCTGCAACAAAATTAAATCCAAAAATGTAGGATGATTTTGCATCGCATGCCATATGTGTCACAATCCACATTTTGTGGTCTTTGTCAAATTGACATCTTGGGGCCTCTTTTTGCATCAAGATAAATATAAAAAATCAGAAAGCTTATTGCGCATCTACAGACCATATGCAACAATTTTACAACAAAATTAAAACCCTAAATCCAAAAACAAGGGGGGGGTATACATGGTTAAATCAACACCTGTATTTATTGTTATAATGCCCTGGGGTCTATCGATTAACCAAAACATGTGGGTCCAGAGTTAATCTCGATTGCGAAGCAAAAAATAAATAATGTAATTACTTGAAAAAGTGTCAACAAAAACTTTTTACCTGTAAACAAATTTATTTTAATAAAAGTAAATGGTAACTGGATATTGGTTCTGCAAATTTTATTCTAAGAATTATCAAAACATTTTTATTTAAATTGGTAAACAAATGAAAATTCTGTTTGTTCATTGGCCACCTGAATAAACAACAAACAAGCACCCTATATGCAAATAAGTCATCCATCGGCAATCCATTTGGTGTCTTTTCATTGAATTGTTGGTTTGCGTAAATCATTCATCAATCACTCCCACATCGAATTTCTCTAAAATATGACTGAAATTAACATGAAGGTCTATGGAAAATATTTTTATTTGAACTTTGATTATTGCGGTAAATATACCAAGAGCAGCAGCAAAAAATTAGAAAATGATACATATATGTTTTATTAGGGTCTTATTTAAAACAAAATAGCAACAGCGATTTAAGCTGCGGCAAATTTCTTGTGTGTACTTTAGTCCAATTTTGGACCTGTAAAATGCCTAATAAACTTCAAGATTTTCATATTTTGTCTACCAATTAACTTTTCCTAAATTTGCCTCTGAGTAATTTAAAATGTGTATTCCAAATATCTGGAAATTGTGAAAAATTTGATTACTATACGAATACGTCAATTAAATCAAATAAAAATAATCAAATATCGAAAATTTTTATATCCTGGTGAACTGTAAAATGTCTTCAATTTAGATCAAAAGAAATTATCAAATTACCTTTTAAAACAATTTCATAACAGTTCATTGAAAATGACAATTTTATGACCCTAATTAATGATTACGATTTCTTGCCAACCAAAAGTGTCCACAGGTAAAAATTTCAATGTTGTGAAAGGCCTATTTATATCCACATGCAAATTAATGTACATGCGCATTGAGTGCAAATTTGGCATTTCCACAGAAGCAATCAAATAATCGAGAATCCTTCACATGGTCGAACATCTCCCATTTCCAATTACGGCGGAACCACAGCAGAGACAAATAGTTACATCTAGACAGTCTGGTATGTGTGGCGTTTGTCTCAAATCAAAACATATCGAAAATGTAAACAAACAACATACTGCGCCCTCTAGCGGCTGATCGAGATTAACTGAATATTAACACACGTATATATTCGGGTTCGTACAGAAATGACTGCGTGAAGATCTGGCAGTTAACGTATCAAAACATCGTGAAAATTTCAAAAATATACCACAAGTTTCATAACGAAAGCATTTCGGCATTTTTAGAGATTATTCTGATCATTTATATTCCTACGCGTGAAACAAATATTTTCGTTTTGATGAAATATACTTGGTAATCGTTAAATTTCTCATTACAGAAATTAAATTAGTTTATTAATAGCGATGTAGTAATTTAAAATGGATTTGGGTGTATTATAAACGTCTCGAACTGTACATTCAAGCCTATTCAACACCTCCTTTTAAGTTTCAATCCATGATCACTTTAAAGCCTTTAAGCACACAGATTCCCTCTTTAAACTATGTTCAAACATTTTCTCCATTTCAGGACAATATGGAAAAGAAAGGAAATGGGGTAAATGTCAAGGAGACAACATCCCATATCCAGGTTAAAACGACCAAAAACAAAACATCTAGCGGTCACCATATGGTCTTCAACACAGTGAGGAACCTCACACCATATAGTAAGCCCTAAATGGCCCCGAAAAGGTAAAAA
>MJUU01029241.1:0-14893 GCA_002080025.1 Modiolus philippinarum
TCACCAACCAAACCCCATAACCACACCTCAGTTTGAAAGGATCAATATAATCATAAATGACTTGAATAGAAATATAGTCGGGTTCTTCGAATTTGCGATGCATTTTATAGGGTTAACTAACTATTTATTTATTTATCTAGAATGGACTCCAAAAATCTATTTTTTTTGTGTTATCTCTACGACAGGACATAACATAGCAGGGGGCTTTGTTTGTTATCGGATATGTAAATATCCTTAATTATTCAAACATGGTGTTATCAAATATACATGAACATGTACAGCGTTTGCAGGAAAGCTTTTATTCCCCCCTATTCACGAAACCATAAAAATCCATTGATATTAGGTACCAAATATATTTGCACACATTCAGCAACTTCAAAATAATGCTACTATAAGCTACTTATGCTGTATGTATTTATAATACACTTCAACATAAAAGCTTTTACATTACGTTTCTTTTTGTTTTCTTACGTTTTCTTTTTATCAAATTTGAGATTTCAAATCCAATACTATTGGAAAAGCTTGCCGTAGTCAGAGACATTTAATTATATGTCTCTGCCGTAGTGAATAGTATGTACTCACGAATTGTTCTATAACATAGTTTTCTTTAGTATGGCATTTGGAACGAATATGATCGTGTCATTTAGAGTTTAACGTATACCAGTGTCAAAATCTATTCTTCATTAAAAACCTTTTAACAAACGAATCGGGGAAGAAATCGGGTAAGAATATGTGAATCCTCTGAGATGAATTGGCGAAAACAAAAGGTGCGGCGGTTCCGGTGGTAAGGAGCCCATTTTCTGGATTTTATCTATTTTAAATTTTTATTTTATTTCATCTTTTTTTTTATTTATGTTATCATTCATTTATTTTCTTTTTTTTTGGCAAAAACGTAATGGTCAAAAATTGAAATGCTAATTTGTTAAAACAGTATTTTCAATTTGTTTTTGACATGATTACAATTATTTTCACCATTATTTTGCATTTTCACAGATCCCAGCCGGTGGTTTAGGTGCAATAGCATATAGCATGCAGTAGTAAAGTCAGTGCATTTTTCTCAAAATAGCATTTCATTAATAAGCTTTTATTTGTAGTGGTTTTTTAAAGATAAATTTATAAATTATCATTTGCTTTAATTTTATTTGAACTCTTAATTATTCATGTCATATATAATTCTGCTATTGTGCAATCTGATATGAATTGATAAAGGTGTATACCAATACACAAGTTACAATTGCATGTTTAAATGTAACTGAATGTTTTGGTAAGTCAAACCATAGATTTATAACAGTTTATAAATCTATGGTCAAACAGCGAACAATTAACTTTATGTTATCAGTGATACCCACAAATAATGAAATTACTTTATTTTTTTCAAATATTGTCGATCTTTGCACTTAAATGGAAGCAAGAATAATGCATTTGTTAATTTCTAAATTTATATAGCAAAAAACCTTGTTCAATCAGCTATCCAATTGTAGGATATTCGAATATATGCAAAAATGTTAAGTATTTTTAAAAATATTTTAAAAATTACTCCCCATTCCAATTTTGCAATATTTTATAAAGATAGTTAAAGATTGATAGGACTGAAAAGAAAATAAATTTGGAAGCAAGAATTCATAACCCAATATTAATATAAGATATATCTTTAAAAAGAGGAAGAATAGAGGAATTTAAATATAGGATATTCCAATCGATTATTTGATTAGAAAAGGGTTAAATTGTTTCCTAAACTTATATTTACGTGCAAAGTCTTTATCTTTATTTTACCCGATAGTGATAGAAAATCCGCGCATGCGCAGCGAGACCGAACTAATTGTTGATAATGAATGTCTTTTTAGCATGAATATGGTTGGAAAAGTAGGTTTTAAGTCTTTGGTTTAAACTTAATTATTAAAAATGCCCAAAACAATTCAAATTTTTTGATTATTATACTTTATAATAACATTTCGAAGGAGTTTATATGTTACGAAGTTAAATTATAATGTCTTTTTAGCATGAATATGGTTGGAAAAGTAGATTTTAAGTCTTGGGTTTAAACTTTATTATTGAAAATGACCAAAGCAATCCAATTTTTTGAAAATTTTAATTATTTATAACCATTCGAAGGAGTTTATATGTTGCGAAGTTAAATTTTAATGTCTTTTTAGAATCAATATGATTGGAAAAGTAGATTTTAAGTCTTTGGTTTTAACTTAATTATTAAAATTACCAAAACAATTCAAATTTTTTGATAATTATACTTTATAATAACATTTTGAAGGAGTTTATATGTTGCGAAGTTAAATTTTAATGTCTTTTCACCATGAATATGGTTGGAAAAGTAGATTTTAAGTCATTGGTTTGAACTTTATTATTGAAAATAACCAAAACAATCCATTTTTTTTTTAAATTTTAATTTTTTATAACCATTCGAAGGAGTTTATATGTTGCGAAGTTAAATTTTAATGTCTTTTTAGAATGAATATGTTTGGAAAAGTAGATTTTAAGTCTTCGGTTTAAACTTTTTTTTTAAAAATGACCAAAACAATCCAATTTTTTTGAAAATTTTAATTTTTTATAACCATTCGAAGGAGTTTATATGTTGCGAAGTTAAATTTAAATGTTTTTTTAGCATGAATATGGTTGGGAAAGTAGATTTTAAGTCTTGGGTTTAGTCTTTATTATTGAAAATAACCAAAACAATCCAATTTTTTTGAAAATTTAAATTTTTCATAACCATTCGAAGGAGTTTATATGCTGCAAAGTTAAATTTTAATGTCTTTTTAGCATGAATATGGTTGGAAAAGTAGATTTTAAGTCTTCGGTTTAAAGTTTATCATTGAAAATAACCAAAACAATCCAATTTTTTTGAAAATTTTAATTTTTTATAACCATTCGAAGGAGTTTATATGTTGCGAAGTTAAATTTTAATGTCTTTTTAGAATGAATATGATTGGAAAAGTAGATTTTAAGTCTTCGGTTTAAACTTTATTATTAAAAATAACCAAAACAATCCAACTTTTTTGAAAATTTAAATTTTTTATAACCATTCGAAGGAGTTTATATGTTGTGAAGTTAAATTTAAATGTCTTTTTAGCATGAATATGGTTGGAAAAGTAGATTTTAAGTCTTCGGTTTAGTCTTTATTATTGAAAATAACCAAAACAATCCAATTTTTTTGAAAATTTTAATTTTTTATAACCATTCGAAGGAGTTTATATGTTGCGAAGTTAAATTTTAATGTCTTTTTAGCATGAATATGGTTGGAAAAGTAGATTTTAAGTCTTCGGTTTAAAGTTTATCATTAAAAATAACCAAAACAATCCAATTTTTTTGAAAATTTTAATTTTTTATAACCATTCGAAGGAGTTTATATGTTGCGAAGTTGAATTTTAATGTCTTTTTAGCATGAATATGGTTGGAAAAGTAGATTTTAAGTCTTCGGTTTAAAGTTTATCATTGAAAATAACCAAAACAATCCAATTTTTTTGAAAATTTTAATTATTTTATAACCATTCGAAGGAGTTTATATGTTGCGAAGTTAAATTTTACTGTCTTTTTAGAATTAATATGATTGGAAAAGTAGATTTTAAGTCTTGGGTTTAAACTTTATTATTAAAAATAACCAAAACAATCCAATTTTTTTGAAAATTTTAATTTTTTATAACCATTCGAAGGAGTTTATATGTTGCTAAGTTAAATTTTAATGTCTTTTTAGAATGAATATAGTTGGAAAAGTAGATTTTAAGTCTTTTGTTTAAACTTTATTATTAAAAATGACCAAAACAATTCAAATTTTTTGAAAATTATACTTTATAATAACCTTTCGAAGGAGTTTATATGTTGTGAAATTAAAATTTAATGTCTTTGAAGCATGAATATGATTGAATAAGTAGATTTTAAGTCTTCAGTTTAAATAGAATCATCAAAAATGAACAAAACAATTCAATTTAAAAAAAAAATTACTCAATAATAACTTTTTGAAATCATTTTTTTTGTTGCGAAGTTAAAATTTAATGTCTTTTATACATGAATATGATTGGAAAAGGATTTTTTAAGTCTTGGTTTTAACTTTATTAATAAAAATGACCAAAGGAATTTAATTTTTTGAAAATTTTAATTTATTATAACCATTAGAAGGAGTTTATATGTTGCAAAATGGAAATGTGATTACTTTAAGCATAAATATGAATGCAATTACAGGGCATTAAGACTTTTTTTATTTTTGAAGCAACTGGTTTATTGCAAATTACCCGTAACTATTTATTTATGCAAATAAAATAATGAACTTTCGAGTTAAGTTTACTTAATTGTTTACAAATTTTTGATAATAATCAATAAATTTCTTTATATTATCATATCGCCGCTCACGATTGGAGTGAATAAATGAGTTCAGCAGTGCGCTCCTTTCGTGTGGACTGGGATTAGTCCCAGGTGTGGATGAACTCTTCAAATCGTAGTTTTCATTCATTTCACTCGTGTATGCATCTCACACCATTAGGTTGAACATTCTTTCAGCCGTAAAAGCTAAAATAAATCAATAAAAAAATAAATAGAATAAGAAAATTAAATGTAATGAATCAAAATCATTGTCCGTGCCGCGTTTAAAGAAATACAATGGAATGATCAGTATCACTGAGGCGATTTATGGATATTTAAAAAGTCATGGTCAACTGAACTCTTTATATAGTATACGTTTTTCATATTAGGTACTGATCAATGTCACCGAGGCGATTTATGGATATTAGAATTGAATTATAGATATTAAAAAATAATCTAGGTCAACTGAACTCTTTATATAATATACTTTACCAATACTAAAATGATCTGGGTCACAAAGGCGATTTATGGAGATTTGAATTATAGATATCAATAAATCGAATTATGGAGATTTGAACTGAATTATAGATATCAATAAATCATTTATAGATATTAATAAATAGCACCATTTATTGATATTTAAAAATGATTTATAGATATTAATAAATGATTTATAGATATTAATAAATGATTTATTAATATCTATAAATCGTACACTATTTTAAATATCTATAAATCATTTGTAAATATCAATAATTCATTTCTTAATATCAATAAATCAATTTTTAATATCCATAAATAAAGCTGTATTTATTGATATCAATAAATACTGATTTATAGATATCTATAAATATTTATTAATATCTATAAATGATTTATTGATATCTATATTTATTTATTAATATCTATAATTCATTTATAGATATCAATAAATAGGGAATAAATTCCACAACGGCTTTCCATATATCTTTATCCAATGCTAGTAGGCTTCTTGAATTTATATGACATATTGAGAGATTGTTTTGAAGGGGACCTGGATTTGGAGGAACATTTCAAGAAATAAGTAGCAATAAAAATATAACAAGTGCAAGTTTGTACTGTGATTGACACATTTCAGTTACTGTGATACAAGTACAAAATAAGTACATGTATTGTAACATACTTAAATTAATATTATATAATACAAATAAAACTTCATTTTTCTTACTCTGTCTCAAATTCCATATTCCAATACTAATACGGTATTGTTGGACACTTATCATAATTAAGTTTAAGATAACACAATAATGGATGACAACATTCAATACAAATATAAAATATAAACAAAACAAAATAAGTAACTCTCACACAACTCTTGCACACAAACAAACATATATCAACATACAGGAAATTAAGAAAGAAACACAAGTCACAATACCAAACGCCGCAGCGCAAGTAAACCTGCCCACCCAGGATTTAAGTAAATTTGTGTATATTTAATTAATTGCCCTCATCAGTTTTATATAAAAGTGGACAATTTATCTAGGTAATGTATGATACTAGTTAAAATGAAAAGAAAAATATGTATAAATAACAGTGCAGTTTTTGCAATTAACAGGGGGATAAAAGATAATTTATCTCAAAAAACTGCCCAGTACCACATCATATTGTACAACACCAAACCCATTATCTTTTAATGTCTTGATATATGTTTCATTTCAGCATGTTTTGTTAGAACATATCAACCAGACAAAATAGTATAAAACATACACTAATTAAGAATGCTTAAATAATTACATGTTATCTGCACAAGTTAGAACCTTTGGGTAAATATATTATAATATATTATTAATTTGATATCGTTTGAGAAATTTAATTGGCGAAGAAGTGGTCACATGATTCCCTGTATAAAGTGATATTGCATGGCTATATCGCACGTTACTAAATATAGACCAAAATAATCTTTCATATCAGTAACTAACATAGAAGTATTTTATAATCAGATGAAATGAAATTTTACTTAAATAAAGTAAAATCTTTTCCTTTTGTGTGAAACTTATAGGATTTAAAGATCAAACTCAATTTTATATCCTTAAAGGTTTATACAACTGAATATGCATTTGTGAAATATAGGCTTTCTTTATTTTAAGTCTTTTTAGTTCTTTCTTGTAAATTAATAATATAACAATTACAGCATGTGTTAGAGGTCGATATAATGTTATATCGACCCAGAAAAGCATATCGACCTCGGATTTCATCCTCGGTCGATATGCATTTCTCAGGTCGATATAACATCATATCGACCTCGTACACATGCTATAATTGTATAATATACAAAACAGCATAAGATATACATTTGTATTTTGTTTTAATTAATTATTCATTGGAAGTATGCCAAGAGGGATAACTCAACCTTATCATGAGTAACTGTAGATATTCTATTTTATTATATTTCCTGGGAGTATGCCAATAAGGATAACTCAATCTTATCATAAGAAAGTGACTGTGAATTGGGATTTGAGGGTGTATGCAATATAGTTTTCAATGACATCCACAGTACTGGACTACATTAAACCAAATAATTTATTCAAAGGATTACTAAATTGCATTAAGTAAATTTACATTAATCCTTCATATTTATATATTTTAATTTTCTTTATTACAAATGCATAATTTTACCCCCCCCCCCCGAGGGTTGAAAGCATATATACAGACAAATATAACTCAGCTGTTAAACTTTTGCTAACTTAATTACTAGGTCTCACTGCATAACAGATATCATGTATACATGTATATGGCCTAGCTAACTGAAATCTACAAAGTTAGTGATTATGGCTAATTATTTTATTGCTAATATATAACAAAATGATAGCTCATTCAAATTGATAAAGATATACAACTATAAGCACCATTGCATAATGAAATAATGGGACAATATACTATTATCATCACCTATTGAATAATTAAATGAATGGCACCTTATGTGATACTTAGTCATAACGTGATAATTATTCCATAAGGATAATTGCTGAGGTTAATATATAAAATTTAGGAACATGTGCTTAGAGCAAAAGCTAAGTATTGTAGGGTAACTATCAGAAAGGTGCATTTGTAGTTGTTGGATTAGGATTGTTTTTTATAAACAAAGAGATAGAGAAATCATGTTTGGAAAAGAAAAACCAAGCGAGCAAATCCCTTTAAAAAAACCAGAAAGAGAAATTGACCCGTTTAAATTTAACTAATTTTAAAAAAAATAGATTCAATTATAGACATGTTAATTTTTTCAGCATTCTCTTTATCAGCTATAAATGTTTTTTTTTTTTAAATTATGTGAATTATATGAAGAATTAAAAAAGAAGAATTAAAAAAGAAAATAGAAGAATTAAAAAATTAAAAAAATAGAAAAATTAAAAAAAATTAAAAATTTAATATAAAAATGGCAACACCAAAAGACGGAAAACAAATAGCAAATATGTTATATCATGCAGGAGTGGAAACATTATTAACAGATAAATATACAGAAATAGGTAAAAAAGTATTTAGAAGGTCAGCACCAAAAGTAGATTTTAACATGAATGACATTTTTATGTTATCCATTGATATACTGCTTGCAATGGCAACAAAAGACATGTTGATTAAGCAAGGCATTATACCTGCTGATATTATGAAGTAATAAACAAAAATAATTTTTAGTTATATAAAAATGGCAAGTGCTTTAGCAATGATGCTTGGTGGGGCAATTACAAATGCTTTTGCATTTTCTGGTAGTAATTATTTATTTTCACATATGGGTAGAAATGCAAATGAAGAGAAAATAAGACATGATAAAGCTATAGAAAAATTATAAAAAGCAACAGCAGAATGGAATAAAAGAAGAATTCAAAGATTAGATTTTATTAATGAACAATTAAAAAAAGAAAATCATGCTGTTCAAACTTTTGAAGATGTTGATCAAGCTATGAGAGAATATTATAATGTTACGGGTAAACAATTAAATAATTTAGATCTTAAACCAGTATTAAGTGATTTTTATACTCCATCAGAAGATCAGAAAAATAGAGAGATTGCATTTGTTATTGGTGATATGGCATTAACTGGTTTTGTTGCTTGGAAATTAAAATAAATTAAAACCATAAGGTTGTGTATCTATTCCATTATCTAAGATATATCTCTTATCATCAAATGGAGTCATACTCATTTTATTTATTTCATTAACATACATTTCATGTTTATTAGAGTTTATTGTATACATTTTATTCATTTTAGGTTTATTATTAGTATTATTAATAGACAATCTTTATAATCATCAAATTTAATATCTTTCTTTATCGTAGCTTTTCCAATTCATTTTAATTTCTTTTTTTCACTTAAATCTGTTAACGTATAAGAATATGCTTTACTTCTCAAAAAAACTATTTCATTCATAATTTTCGAATTAAGTTCATCTTTAAATTTACCAATTACTTTTTTAAATTTTTTTTCTGAATATAAAGGGTGATCTTTCGGATAATCTGATGTATCTAATTCATCTATTATTTCTTTCATATCTTCGTAAATATCTTTAGTTTTAATACTTAAGAATATACTGTCGGTATTATGAAAAATTAAGGGAAATCCACAATTAAAATCTTCAGTTTCTGTAGATAAATCATATACAGTTCTTTTTTCTTTCCCTAATGATGTTATCTTTTTTACCTTGGCAACATGTTCTTTTTTGTTATATTTAAATCAAATATATTTGGTTTATCTCTTCTTGTAATAACATTAGTATTATATCCTAGAGATGTTATAAGGTAATGTAAACATGAAAATGTAATTTTAGATTTTTGTGAAAAGCGAAAATCACAATCCTTTCCTTTTTTATAACTATCTCCTTGATAAAATCCTCTAAAAAAGAATAATTTATAATTATAGTTTTTATTAAGAATTTTATATGGAATATATTTCTCTTTTTTATTAGTATAAATTTTTTCAAATTGTTCAGCCATTACTTTAATACTTCCCTTTGGAACAATTCTATATACCTTGGCTGATTTCATACAATCTTTTATTTTAAAATCGGTTGGATATAATTCTTTACAGTATTCTAAACATTTATTTAAAAAAATTAAATCTTGTTTACATAAATTCCAAGAATAGTTTACTCCCCACTTATATTGATAAATTCCACTACTTCCATCTGCAAGAGAAAACCCTTCGATAAAAGCTCTTTTTTCTTCTAAAGTTGATGGTTCTAATTTTAAGAATTCTTTCTTTAATGGAGGATTTAAATTTTCTTTATAATTATCATTAAATAAAAGATTAGTGTTTAATGATGAATCTTTAGGTTGAATAATTTTATTATTATCTTTGATTAAAGAATGGTCTTCAGTTACATCAACAAATCCTAATGGTGTAACAACTCTAAACATTTCTTTATCTGTTTCATGTCTGATTATAGTTTTTATTTTAGAAAATCCTTTACTTGTCCAAACTTCAATTATATCTGGTTTACAATAAAATTTACCATTTGAATATTTATACTCATATTCATATTTATCAGCAATATCTTCTATTTTTCCAATAAATATTTTATTTTTATACCTTAGTATCATTGGGGTATCACCTAAAACTGAATCTGAAGCCACTAATTCATTCTTTTCCCATAATTTATTAACAACATTATAATAAAAGTTATACATTAATTGTTTCGAGTAATCTAATATAGCCTGTCCTAAATAAATAGGTTTATTAAATTTAACAGAAGTAACTTTATTTTCGATTGCAACAAAGTTATCATTAAATATTATTGAGTCTTTAAAATTTGGTTTATTTATATATTCTTTTACTTTTTTCTTATCAGTAAGTAATTTAATCTCACTTCTTCCTCTGATGTTTTCCAATGTTTTCCCGTAGAAACTATTATTCATAAGTTTCCATAGATCTTTTTCAAAAGTAGATTTTGATTTAGTTCTTTGTTCAGTATTAAAATTAATATACTTTGCTAACCAATTTGATTCTTTAAAAGAAATAGTTCTATATACTTTTTTTACTTTCATACCAAGTTTAATATATTCTTTTAATATTGAATGATGAATAATATATTTCTTTTATCATATAATGCTAAAAAAGTTATTCTTCTTTACCTAATGATTTATCTTTTAATAATTTTAACTGATAAGGAGATAAATCTTCTTTATTTATTTTCATCTTTTCCGGTGCTAAAGGATATTTATATGTTTTCTTTGTACATTCATTTGTGTACTCTAAGTCACATTCAATTAAACATCCCCTTCCTTTTGGAATATTTTTAAAGTACTCAGGATCTTTTTCCCATTTAAAATCTTTAGTTGGTAATTTTTGTGACATTGCCCAACCATATAAATTATTCGCATCAAGATATAGTAAATATTTTTCTAATAAGAAATCGTTTACGTTTCCTCCATTCTTCAATATTTCTAAACATTCTTTCATTTCGTTTTTATCTAATATTCTATTTCCATTATCATGGTGGTTAGGAGTATATTTATTAAATGCTTTTACATGTCTTGGTCCTAGAACACCAGAAAATCCTCCTCTTATACCTTTTTCCAACATTAATAACATATCATAATCAGTTAATAATTCTAATTTTATTTTTGTATATTTTAAGCCACATTGCCATGTTAAACCGGGAGCAGAATAACAATAACAGGGGTCTATTTCATGATGTTTTAAAAAGAATTTTCTAAATTTTTCAAAAGCATCGGCTAAGATAAGAACATCTGTTATAAGATATAAATTATGATAATCTAATAAACTTTTACAATTATAATGTTCCCAAACTTTTTGTGCATGTTCATACTTTTTTTCTGTAATTGTTTTTTGTTTTAAATTTGAATCAAATTCTTTAATATCTGGAAGTTTTTTATCTTTAAATTTTTCTATAGAATCAATATATTCATATGGATAAAATCCTTTTTGTTTTAAAAGATTTGTATTACCTTTAAATTCTTTTTCTAAAATAGGAAATTCATCCATTTATTTAGCAATATCTGATAAGCCTTTTAACATAAATCTATATGAATCTAGGAATCTTAATTTTTTTATAACTTGATCCATAATCTATAGAAATATATTCTTCTGAGTTTTTAAAAAGAGGTTTTACTTTATTATATTCATCTTTATATTTAATCAATTCTCAATGCAAAAATGAAAGTCATAATTTGATCCGTTATGAAAAAATACTGGTATTATTTTCGTTGCTTTACCTTCTTTTGTATTACACGATTGACACGCCGCTCCTCTATATTTACCTGAAAGATGATTATGTTCTCTTACTTTATTATTTTCTTGGAATTCTTTTTCACAAATATAACATTTAGTTGCTTCTTGAAATTTTTCTTCTTCATTCTTATTTAATATTGGCTCTTTCTTCTCATTAAGGTAAATCTTATAATTTATTTTATTAAATATTTTTACTTTTTCTACATATTTTTCTACTGCATCATTACCAACATAAGAAAAGTATTGTGATTTAAATATTTCTGGATAATCCGAATGAACATAAATACCATAACTATTAGGTTTTTGTTTTCGTATTGGATTTGTATATGATTTATCTGGATTTGGTTGAGTTGCAGATATTGGAATATTATTTGATTCAAAATCAGAATAGATAACAAATGGTAATTTATTTTTAAAATGATGATTTTGAAATTTAAGAATATTTTTTCCTGATTTAGGCATTATAACATTACACCATTCGTGATTATAACATTCTTCTTTATGTTTTATTAGTGTTTCTTCTCTTTGAAATCCTTTCATACAATTTCTACATGTAAGTAATTTATGTCTATTCTTATTACACTTGAAACTATCTAAATCTTTAATTAAACAATAATGAGTATTTTCATTACATTTAATGTATAAAAGATCAACTACATTTTCACTTTCTACGTTTGAAGTTCTAACTGGATTTAAAGATTCTTTTTTTGCTTGGTTTTTTTTAACTCAAATACATTTATACTTAAATTATTTTGTTTCTCTACTTTCGAAAATATCTTTAATTGCTACAGGATATTTAATTCCTTTCATATTAATTTTATTTTCATATTCTTTATATTTAGATACTCTTTGTTTGTCTTTATTAACAGGATATAACTTTGCTAATATAGACCATAAAAAACATTTGTTGTCATTTTTATTTTGAACATTGATAATGTTTCTTGATTTAAATTGAAGAGGAATATAAGATGAAGCTTTCTGATAATCATATTTATATTGCTTTACTTTTTCACTTTTAATATTTCTGAAAACAAAACCAGATCCTCTTTCTTGAAATTCATCTATACAAGCTTTAAATTTATGTATTAAAGTTTTTTAAAATTTTGATATATTATTTTGTGTTAGGATATATTGAATAGGATGAGAATAATGACTTTCTATTATATCAAATGACATAGGAGTTGAAAATTCACTTGTTATTATTATTTTTATTTTCAAAGGAAATTGATTAATACCTTTCTTATCTTTTAATAAGTTTATATATTTATCTATGTCATCTTCTTCTATATCATCAATATCAATTTCAGTAATAAGATTTTTAAATGATTTGATTTTTTTACTGACCATTTTTATAAAATAAATTTTTAATTATGATTTTTAATAATTTTATTTTTTAAATAATAATTCTTTTGATAATTAGGATTTCTTTCTATAAATTCATTATAAGCTTGTTTATATTTTTCTTTATTTCTTTCTCGATGATTTCTTTTAACAAAGTATAAACATTGTTTACATTTTGCTTTTAATCCATCATATGCTTTAGAATCTTTATAATAATTATTCATTACATTTTATACATATTTTTTCTTCTATCATTTTTTAAAAAAGAATTTTTATTTACTTAAAAATGGTGCTTACAAATCTAACAAATAAATTAGCAGATGAATTACATCGCAGAGTTGTAAGTGTTTTTGTTCATTCTGTTGATCAGACATGGGCGGTTGATTTGGTAGATTTGGTAGAGATGCCAAAATATTCAAAACAAAATAAACATTATAAAAACTTATTAACAGTTATAGATGTATTTAGTAAATATGGTTGGTTAGTTCCATTGAAAAATAAAACGGGAGTAACGGTAAGTGAAGCATTTAAAACATTATTTAAAGAAAGAAAACCAATGTATATTTGGTCAGATAAAGGATCTGAATTCTATAATCGACAAGTAAAAGAATTGCTAAAAGAAAATAACATAAAGTTATATTCAACTGAGAATGAAGAAAAATCTAGTGTAGTAGAAAGATGGATAGGAACAATGAAACAACATATGTTTAAATATTTTACTACAACTGGAACATTTAAATATTATGATATTTTATATCAATTAGTTAAAAAATATAATAATACGTTGCATTCTTCAATTAAAATGACAACCGCTGAAGCAAGTAAATCTAAAAACCAATTAACAGTATATAAAAATTTATATCCAGAAAAAGATTTAATCCAGTCAAAAAAAACCTAAATTCAAACTAGGTGATCGTGTGAGGATAACAAAGAAGAAGGGTAAATTTGAAAAGGGTTATACAACTCGATGGACAAAAGAAATATTTAAATATTTGTAATTGAAAAAGTTTTAAATACAAACCCTATTACTTATAAAATAAAAGATTTAAAAGGTGAAGAAATAATAGGTTCTTTCTATAGTCAAGAATTACAGATGACTAAGTTTTAGATTTTTTATTCACTGTACTCCAGGATTTTTTTCTCAAATTTTCCTGTGTAACTCTTTCTCCTTCGTTGAACCTCCGGCTGTTTTTTTTTTTGGAGGGGGGTCAAATTTTTTTTTCTCACTTTTCCCCACCAAACTCTTTCTCCTTCGCTGAACCTCCGGATCTTAAATTTTTTGGGGGGGGGGGGGTGCACTCTGAGTAGTAGCATTATATTTGAGCGAGGCGTTAGACTCGCTCAAATATAATACTACTCACACTTGTAATTAAAATTACAGATATTGGGAATCAAAAATCGACTTACCTCACAGGAAGTCTCGCACACGCGTGTTATTAACGATTTTTACAACGGATCAACTCTTTTTCTTTGCAACATGTAATACAATCACTAATTTGACAGATATTTGCGAGTATAGGGGTCTTTCCTATTTCAGTTTTGTTTGTTTGTTTTTTCACAATTCTAATTATTATTATAGATAATAATAATATGACTTTTTAAACATTACACATTTTTATTCAAATCAAAGTGAACTAATACTATACGGAACGATTAAGGATTTTAAAAGAAAAGACATGGCCATATCTTTTATTTCTAAAATTAACTGATATACGATGTATTCCGCTCAAACTATGTTGGTATAAGTTAACTAACATCAAGATTTAGACAGGAATAAAAGCCCCTTCCTTGATAAACTGGAGTTTTCTTTGTGCACCGTGCTTCAAATAAATAAATTAGTGAGGTACTACAAAGTGTACTTTTATTAAACCATTTCAAACTATTACGTACTACAGAAGTAAGACTTTTCAATTGTGTTAAACAAAGCGTAATTGTAGTTTGTGGAGATACTTGGGCCCGGGTACTTAGGCAATGGAGAACGAAAGGTGGAAAGAGATAGAATTGCGTTTTGCGTTTTTTGCGG
>MJUU01029241.1:14982-29363 GCA_002080025.1 Modiolus philippinarum
AAAAAAAAACAAAAAAAAAAAAACAAAAACAAAAAAAAACCAAAAAAAACCAAACAAACAGAAAACAAAAACAAAGAAAAAACAAAAGCGCGCAACTACTTCGAGTTGCTGTTGGCAAAAAATTAGAGGTTTGATCGAATCAGTGACTGTTTTATCACATGTGCAGACCAATAGAAGAAATAACAAAGAAGTAAAGAGAAAGGTTTACTTCAAGTATTGATTTGAGTATACAAATACATCATGAGCCACCACACCCTTTTCAATCAAACACGCAATTTTCTATCAAAAGCTATTCCATAGCCTAGCGTATCGTTTTTATTTCATAAAAACCATTATCCGATTTATATCATCCACTTATGTTTATAAAGTCCCCTCGTGTTTTCTAGTTGTAGTATTAACTCTCAAAACATGAACAAATCGCTTCAAATCAATAGTCAAAATACACTTCTTAAATTATGTGAACTCAGATAATTGATCTAGGGTGAGTTAAACTGTTAAAAAGTTGCCCATACTATGGTGGCCCGATGCGGCCATTTCGCGTTTTCGCGTTTTCTACTTTCACTTTCCACAGAGCGAAAACGCGAAATCGAGAAGGCGAAAACGCGAAATCCCGAAAGCGAAATCACGAAAACGTGAAATGAATTTCACTTCATGTTTTCGCGTTTTCGCTTTCGCGTTTTCGCATTTTCGCGTTTTCGCGTTTTCGCCTCGGAAGTAAAGATCTAACGCATGCGTCATTTGAAACAATAATGTGGCCATCTAAAACTTCAACTGAAAAACAGTATGTGTTATGTTGTGACCAAATTCAATAAACTCGTGGACTGTATTAATTTTTTAATTGAATTTATTCGGATGTAATTACTACTCAAACCAACTTTTGTATTTGTATAGTTTTAAGACTTTCATATGTGTTAGATTCTCTCCATATCGTATGTGTAATGTAATTAGAAGTTGAAATGATATTTTATAGTAAGAATAAGTTTAAATTGGTGTGCATCTTTTAAATTTGATATAAGGTCGGTTTGTGTGTGAACAAGATCATGTCACAATGGACAAAGGATGAGTGGCAGTAAGACCCATTTTTGGCCCAAGATTTACCATGAAACTAAAACTATACAAACAGATGTCTTATGTTCCTGAAACATTGAACAAATATAGGGCTTTATGAAAATGATAAAGCTTTTTTCCATATCAGTTTGATTCTAATGATAATCAGTTAACTCAAAAGCTATATTTTTGGAAATAGTCAGAATTTCATAGATATTTGCTGTGTTTTGCACATTTTTGTGCTTTGAAAAATATGGGCACATCTGAATAACAACTTCATATTTAGTCAAAATGTGTAAAATGGTGAAATACATCATTTCTGAAAGTTTGAAGTTGTTGATTGCATGTGCCCCATGTTCACTTCAAGAAAATTTGCTTTGAGAACATTCAAAATTGCAGATTTTCTGATTTTCTTTCAAAAAGACGGCTCTTTGTGATGTCACAATAACGTCAAAATGAAAGGAATTCGTATTATTATATGTTTTCTTTGTAGCCAGATGTAATAGTTAATATTTCCCATAAATATCACACTATTTTAAACAACTTGATTTTTTTGGGCCAAATATGGGTCTTATTGCCACTCATCCTTTGTCAAAACAATGTCATTAGATCGTTATTGTAGGGGATATTTTCACTGACAGATTAATCTCTCCCTTACTTCTTTTAAGGCATTTCCCCGTAAATGTTTAACTTTAATACTATTTTATTGCAAAAAATAGCAAATGGATTCGACAACAAGTTGTACCAACTAAGCAACTGTCCTCCTTTCCTTATTTTCGGAGTGAGAGACCGGTCCATTAACTGCCATTTGGCCCGCAGTGACATGAACTATTTTTTATATTATACTCGACTTATCGTTGTCTTTGTTAAGCATGGACCCTCGTCTTTTTATTCTTAGAGGAAATTTTTTTGTATGCTTTGTGTTCGACCATATTAAAGCCCCCCTCCCCAAAGCAGCTTACGCATGGTGTAAGCATCAATGAGATTTTTTCTGAGGGACCTAGAATGAGGAAAAAAAAAACACTTTTTTATGTTTGTTACAGCAATTACAGGTTAGCATGTAGGATCAAAGTTTGTCCAACATGCCTAAGGCAACACCTTGATGAAGGGATTATAGACCTTTTCATAATTTAATGGCATGATTACAATGTTACCTCTGTAAATTGGTTTATGAGAAATAAAGTTATCTTATTTATTTCTAGGTGAAAATTATATTAAGTTATTGATATATAGTGATAAAGGTGTCAGTTTGTCTGTTTTTCCGTTAAAAACTATATAGAGCTTAGGTTGTTTGTTATATTTACATGCCAACTCAAATAAAACTTATTTATAATTATTATTATTTATTGTCTGTCTGTCTGTTAGTTACAATTTTATGCAGTTTTTATATGGATGTAAGTTTTCATATTTGGTTTCTAAAGCTGTTAAATGACTAGATATAATTTGCCTCTCCTGGTCTGTAGTGTTATTATTTATTGTTTACAAATTCTTTTGGTTCATGATTCAGTCATCTTGACTGTTTTAAAGTATATTTGCCACCTTTGATTACTGATATTTATAATAGCTATAAGGAATAGTCTATAATTTACCTGGAGGTTCGACTCTCAAGCTTGACTGACCAGAGTCATTTAAATATGGTTTCTGATTGGACAGCTGAGTTTGTTATTAAAAGCAATACATATTTATAGGTAAACCAAACAATGAACCAAACATAGCTAGCGAACTAGGTAATGTGTTTACAACATGCTAAGCCGAATCAGCTGTAAGTACTGAAAACTGTAAATGGCAGTGGCATGATGCCGTTATGGCGCTTAAAACAATTTCGAAAGCACAACATATTACAGTTCAATTTAGTCAAGTATATAGATCACCTTCCCGACAAATTATGTCTGCTGAATTAGTTCAGATAAAATTCATTCATTTCAAAAACCAAACATAAAAAAAAGAAAAGATTTAATTCCCCCATAAAATCAATATTGTCTTGAAATATACATTGGAAACGGGTAATGTTATTTTAACACCTGTTTTCGAAATAATCAATGTCAAATCACAGTATATCTCATTAACATAATTAAATAAATTTCAGATTTAATTCATAGATAAGAACGAAAATGGCGAAAATTACGATGGCAATGATAATTGACGTGTACAATTACTGGAAATGTAAATCCGTATTTTTCCATTATATTGGACCGGGCCCGGTCAATATACTATATATTGGACCGGCTTTGTAACAAAGATATATAGAGAAAATATATGGGTAAAGTATAATATTAACCTTTATTTGTATCAAATATGTAAGCGTATATGTTTTATTAAAGTCACAATAACAAAAAAAGTTCGTATACACCAAAAAATCAGGGTAGGACTAAGCGTACAGTTGGTAGCAACTAAGCAGTACGCAGGGTAGGACTGAATCATTGACATACTACCTAAATAAAAGAAACTGTACATTTTTGCACATTGTTGAAGATATTCTCATACTGTTTGTCAGTGGAGATACCATATTATATTCAATGGAACCAAGCTTTCTATTTGATGTATTCAATTTTTCTTTTTTATTCACAGACATAAAAAACACACCTTGACTTCTTCTGGGGATCTCTGAACCATATTGTTTAAATATAGAATGCGTCGTACAAAATTCAAAATGAATAATTTTTATGACGGAATTTTCGAAAACATGCATGTATTTGATTGTGCTTTTCCCTAATTAACTGCTATTATTTTACCAGTAATCCCTTACTGATGTTGTATGAAAACAATGCTATACTTTGCAAGATATTAAAAATCGAGCTTTTAAATTGCTAAAAATATATGCTTCTATCAAAAATAGAATGCATGCTTTTCAAGTTCTTTCGTTGATGATTGAATTCATTTTTTTTCAAATGCAGGAAATCGGACCGAAACACACTCTTTAGCATATATTTCACTAAGCAATGAAAAGCCTTGTTTTTCTTCTCTGCAGAACGTGCCTCTAGTACCCGAATTTCAGGGAAACTGGGAAAAACAAACTAAATTATGAAATTGAAGTTCATTTTTAATTTTTCCGGACAGTCTTAAACTAAATTTTGATTGACGAAAAAAAATTACTCTGAAGCGCTGCAAATAAATTAAAGATAAATAGCTCAATAGTGTTCATTAATTAGTGCCGATTCCCTCTCAGTGCATTGATAAATGGATTTTTTACGTATAAAAATAAAACTGTTTCCAGAGAGAAAACGATTCAAAAGTCCCGTATTTAAATGTTCACATATTATAAATGTTGCAACTTATGTGTACCTAGAAAAGATTTTCTTATCCATGGCCAGCTCATATGACTGTGGCTTATGGTGTTTTGTCCTTTATCTACAGACTTTCGTTATACCAATGATACTGACATTAGTCCAAGTAAACAAAACAGCTCATAGCATTTGCATATTAACATTTAGGTTCCATTCAGGGTGAACATATACTCTTTCTAGGGCATAATACGCGTTTTTGTTTGTAAACTTAGTCATACCCTGCGTACAATGAAAATCCTATCCTGCGTATAGTTCGACGTTTAGTTAGTCGCTACCTACCGTACGCTTAGTCCTACCCTGGTAAAATTGCGTACAGTAAAACTAATTATACAGTTATAAGCAATCAAAACAACCTACAACTGACACAAAATATTAATTGTCACCCCCAAATCTCATAATAATAAAAGTAAAGCAAAATGTCCATATAAAATGAAAAATTAATCAACTTTTTTTCGTCTGCATGCCTATTTTTGGTTTGTTTTGCACTACACTTTGTACAGTCAGTCGCTACCCTGATTGCACGGTGTACAGTTTCACCGGGGGTGCATTTATAAAAGTGTCGAATTTGAGTACGGTAGAACCGAGCTGTCAAACCAAAACGAATCAACTAGAAAACACGAGGGGACTTTTAAACATAAGTGGATGATATAAATCGGATAATGGTTTTTATGAAATAAAAACGATACGCTAGGCTATGGAATAGCCTTGGATTGAAAATTGCGTGTTTGATTGACAAGGGTGTGGTGGCTCATGATGTATTTGTATACTCAGATCAATACTTGAAGTAAACCTTTCTCGGTACTTTTTCGTAATTTCTTTTATTGTTCTATTGGTCTGCACATGTGATAAAACAGTCACTGATTCGATCAAACCTCTAATTTTTTGCCAACAGCAACTCAAAGTAGTTTCGTGCTTTTGTTTTTTGGGTTTTTTTTGTTTTTTCATTTTGTTTTGCATTCTCCTAGGGTGGCTCTTTATTCTTCCGCAAAAAACGCAATTCTATCTCTTTCCACCTTTCGTTCTCCATTGCCTAAGTACCCGGGCCTAAGTATCTCCACAAACTACAATCACGCTTTGTTTAACACAATTGAAAAGTCTTTTCTAGTATTTGTATATTATTGATTATTGCACAATACCTCATCTTTATTTTTAACTTCTGGTTTTAAATTTATACATTACTGTCCTTTTTATCATATCTATATTTTAAATCTGGCTAAGCGATATTGCAATACCAATCCCATCATCCTCTGCAAACCTGTTCCCTGTACCACCTATAGTAAATGTTTATAATACTTATCAACTTCCACAAGGAAACAGAAAAAAATAAACCCCGCCCCGTTTTATCAGGACGAAACTGGACGCCATTTTGATTTTCGAGAATCTGAAATTCCTATTGGTCAATAGTCTTCTCCGCATGCGTTCTCCTCACTACGCAAGCGTACTCCTCACTTTCCCCCAAGAACTATCTATATAGCTAGGCTATTCCATAGCCTAGCTAATTAATAAGATATTTAACGCATTTTTTTTTATTTTTGAGTTCTCGGTTTTGTTGGTTGGGTATAATTCTTGTAATAGAACAGTATAAATAGGACGTTTATTAACGTTTTATGTCTAATTAAGAAAGAAAAATAAACAGTCAGAAAATCTTTTATTGTGTTTAGAAAGGAGGAAAAGTGAAGGTTTCTGATGTATGAAAGAACGATATGTGCGAGTAAAAAATCGAACCGTTGTTGTTGGCACATAGCTGCGAGTGAAACGATGGTCTGAAAAGGTGGGAAGGGGTCCAAGGGAGTTTCCAAAAGGGATCGGGCCAGCCATGAAAAAAAAGACAAGCCAACAAAAAGTAACAAAACCGGTTTGGATTGATCGTTAAGAGAAGGGAGCTTAATACATTTAGCATGTCTCAGTATATCTGGCATATAAAATACCATCTTTAATACATCAAAATGGCAAAAAGTAAACCTTTACTCATACTCAAACCACAACATATAAAGAGAGGAGCCCCGACCCTCTCTGCCCAGGGTCATACACTTGTGTAAGTGTTTCATTAGATTCAAGCAACCTCATGTTTAGTACATGTATTGATATGTAATAAACTGATTTACATGGTTGATGTGTATGTAGTATGTATCTATAGCATATCTCCTCGATCACTACTTTTCATGTTTGTATGTATTTTCATGTTAGTCGGTTGTCTCTATAGCATTTTCACTGAGTTTAACGTTTTAGAATTTAGAGGAAAGAAAATAAATGGTACTGACGGGGTTTGAACTAATGCGGTCTCTTCTAGTTCGAAAACTAACAGGACCTTAGGTTTAATTTAAGAAACAATTAGCGGATCTAAAAAAAAGGGGGGGGTCCGTCGGTTGGAACCCCCCTTTTGACAATCATGTATTTTTTAATGAATATCCTGATGTTTTACTAACAAGTATCCCAAAAATTTTCTTTCATTTCTTAATTCGAACCCCTCTTTTTAAATTCTTTGGACGCGGATTAAGCAATGCAAATCAATTTAAACTTGCTTACTATAAAATATCATTTCATCTTTTAATTATATTACACATACGGCATAGAGAGAATCTAACATATGAAAATTCAAAAATGCTTACAAATTGCTGAATTCTTGATATTTTTCTATTAACTAATTGGTTATGTATATTATTTGTATAGATTGATAGTAGTGTTTATATTTTTTTGTATATATATTTACATTTATGTGTTAACTTATGTTTGTTTTTAAGAGAGCCTTATTGAAAATTGGTGCAATCCAAATAAGTCACTCTCTCTAAATAAAGATATTTATTTTAGTTATTTTTATTTATCTATTTAGTCTTAAAACGTATACAAAATACAAAAGTTGGTCTGAGTAGTAATTACATCGCGAATAAATTAAATTTAAAAATTAATACAGTTCATGAGTTTATTGAATTTGGTCGCAACATAACACATACTGTTTTTCAGTTGAAGTTTGAGATGGCCACATTATTGTTTCAAATGACACATGCGTCAGATCTTTACTTCCGAGGCGAAAACGCGAAATCGCGAAAACGCGAAACCGCGAAAATGCGAAAACGCGAAATCGCGAAAATGCGAAAACGCGAAATCGCAAAGGCGAAAACGCGAAAGCGAAAACGTGAAAACATGAAGTGAAATTCATTTCACGTTTCGTGATTTCGCTTTCGCGTTTTCGCCTTCTCGATTTCGAGTTTTCGCGTTTTCGCTTTAGCGTTTTCGCGTTTTTGCGTTTTCGCCTTCTCGATTTCGCGTTTTCACTCTGTGGAAAGTGAAAGTAGAAAACGGGAAAACGCGAAATGGCCGCATCGGGCCACCATAAAATACTGAACTATTTTCTACGTCATGACATTGTGATCTGGACCTAAAAACAATTATATACTCTTGAATAGATAGTACGCACTGATCGAGTATAAAGTTCTTAAAAGTTCTTAAAGTTCTTTATTAACCAATTAAGGGCCCTCAATGGAACAAATGACAATACAAAATATACATGATTATATAATAACAGTTCATACACGAAAACAACATATAATTAAAAATACTGATCATATATTATAAATAATATTTTATATATCTATATATATATTCATGCAACATTTTATTTCAATGTCATGCCAGGGCACACCCAGATCATGTAGACATTATGACTATTGTAAAACAATTCTATTCTAAATTATTTTTTATGTATGTAAACACATATATACAAATACATATGGACGTTTTTCTTTTATTATTATTTTTCCATTCATTGATCACACATTAACGTACCTAACCTGCCCAAGTTTAATGCAACAGTCACTGTATATGAAAATATATGAACAGTATATGAACATATCAATATATCAACAGTATATGAAAATATATGGTGTGTTGTTACATTGATGTCCCTTCCACTGACAGCTTTCCTCTTGTTCAGATTAGTTTCTCAATGACTGTAAATAGTACAGCAATGATATTTGGTATGTAGAGTAGAATATAACTGGCTTTTCATATGACTTTTGGCCTTAATCTCTATTTCACGGTCTATTGACAGCGTTAATGGTTAGATGTGTTTTATAGAGCAACTTTACATTTGACCAATTGTTGATCTTAGTAATTTTTATGTATAGTAAAATAAAAAGAATAACAGAAAACAGCTACCGTGGCTAAAATATAAAGTTACCAGGCGCGGATCCAGGCAATTAGAAAAGGAGGAGTTGCAATTGGAAAATTTCGCCGAGCGGAGCTAGGCGCGAAAATGTTTTGGGGTCTTTGTTAAGTAAACATCAGGATATTCATTAAAAAAGACATAATTGGTCAGAAAGAAGGGGGGGGGGCTCCAACCCCCGGCCCCCCTATGGATCCGCCAATGGTTACATGCCACAATGTAGAAAGGAACTGCACGAGAAAAACAAATAAAAGACAAAGACAAACTTTAACAACGATGGGAACTCGAGACAGTCGGACTTGAAACTGGCACAAGCAAAAGCCAGCGGCATGGTTAAACCGGTTTATGGGTACCCAAACCTCCCCTTTCTATGTCCCATTTACCTTTAGCCGAGGACGTATAATGATACTATAGGTCCTTGCCTTAATAAACATAATAAACATACGAATAAATTCAATACATGTAGACGAGGTCTCTTTATAAGTCCTTGATGTTGAATATCCATGACCACAACTCTTTAAGATAGGTGAAGGAGTGCTCGCCTCTAAACTGCCGACTAGCTCAAGGAGCCTAGTCTGCTGGTGAAACACTGTCGCACTATGGAAGAAAAATCTAATTCAAAACTTCGAGAAAGGTTTGGTACGGAATCATAATGTTTTTCAGTAGACATCGGCAGTGTCAGTGGCAGGTCATTATACGTATTAAACTCGCAGGTCACTGGATCCCAAAGTTAATTTAACCATCAACAGATACCATCAGAAAATCTTGTCACTAACCCCTATTACGTAAAGAATGTAAGTTTTGTATCTGCCAGCATCATTTGTATGACCATCATGCAATTTTATGCATTTTGATCCTCAGTTCTGATAATTCATGCTAAAAATACAACTTATTGAATTTGGGCTTTTCTACGTTTGATATCTTCCACCATGCAGAGTACCCGGGCCATTTGTCCAGAACAAATCGTCCATGAACAGTTTCAAGCAGAAAGTTTTATTTTTCCTATCAGTTGGTTTGCATGGCTTTTTTCTTTTGTTTTTTGATAACTCATGTCCAAAACTACCAGTTGTCGAACTTGGACATTCTTACGTTATGTGTCTAGCAACAGGAAACCCCCATTTTTCAAACCGGAGCATATTTCCAATAGTACTCAAGACTGGAAGTTCTTATTTTGCAGATCAGTTGTACAAATACAATAATTGTGCATGAAATTTGAATTAAGGCTTTGATAATTATGTTAAATACCAGGAAATTGTTGAACTTATTCATTTCACGTGAATGGAACAGATCATGCTTACCCTTCCGTTGCACCTGATGAAACTTCAAGATTTTAAGGGGTTCACACTGCTAGTGCTTTAGTTTTGTAGACAATAATATAAGTGTCTTTATTCATTTTTGTCTATTTGTTTTGTTTTTTTCATGCAGTATTAATTTGTGTTGGATATGAATTGCCGAGATTTAGGATTATAGAATTTGTCCCATTTCCTCATTTTTGCTTCGGTATTTGTTTGCCGATGTATGTACCAAGGGGTACCCCATTTGTGTGGAGCAAATCTCCCGCAGTTTTTGAGATAGGAAGTTTTAATTTTGTAGATAGCGTGTGCATATATCAGAGGTGTGCATGATTTTTTATTTTCATTTTTTAATTGATTATGCTAAAATGCCAGTTGTTGAACTGACTAATTTTTATATCGAATATCTGCCTTCTGTTTCAAATATTTGTAAACATTTCAAACCATTTGTCTAGAGTTAAAAAGGTCATTTCATTGAAACATTAAACATTGTAGATTGAAAATATGTACATTTCGAAAATTCAGGGTTGGCTGATATGTAAGATACACTGTATTAGTAAAAACCTGGCTAGTTGTCACGTTGAAAGCTGTGCTGTTGTTGAAAGTAGCTCTTGTAAAAGATGAAACATTGCCATTTTGCTCATTGAGAAAATTTGATTTCGATATCTTTATTCAATTAAGTTAAATGCAGTTTTAAATACTTAGTGTTTTTATGAAACCGCCACAGAAAAGTTGAGGTCGTATTATGGTATTGTGCTGTCGTCGTCTGTAGAAACTTGGGTTAAGTCAATTACTTAGTTCCATTTGATTTATCCATATCAAATTTTAACACATTAATGTTCCTTGTCACAAAACGAACGCTGAGATTTGTTTCTAGCCCGTTCAAAAAATGAACCAGAAGGGGCAAATTAGGTGTTTTCATGTATTTGGCTGTAGAAACATTAATCATTTAGCGTATTTTGATGGGGTTTCTTTCAGTGTGCTCCTTTGGGCAATTTCCAAACTGCAACGGATTTTATGTCTCATGTTTATTTTTCATCGGATTTTGACGGGATTTTTTTCTTTGGAGTCCTCTTGTTGTAAGTTTATGGCAATATGTCAAAAGACTTGGCGTAACTCTCACCGTTTCGACCTATAAGGGGTCAAAGGGACAAAAAATGCAAGTTTTCAAATCATTTTAAATTTTATTTTTTTCCACTGAGTTTGATGGGATTTGTTTCTTTGGATTCCTCATAACATAAGGTTTAAGTAAGCCTTTTGACTGATTTGACACACCTCTTACCGTTTCCAAGCTCTAGGGAAGCTCAGAATATTCGGGTTATTGGATGTGGTTTGTTTCCATAGATTTATGCACTAAGGAGTACTCCCTCTCGGTATTGGTAATTTGTTCTCTATCAGTAAATTTATTTCGGTTTATTATTTACATTATTTTTTCATATACTTTTTGGGGCCATTTAGAGCTTGCTATAGGTGTGAGGTTCGGTGACCCCTAGATGCTTTGTTTTGGGTCGTTTTAACCTGGAGATGGAATGTTGTCTCTTTTACATTTACCCCATTTCCTTTCTTTTTCATATTTAGGGCCAAACACGGCCAAACTTTGCATATTGAGCTGCTTATCTTTTTGTGTTTATGTATGGGTTGGCTTGAGTAGTACATGACTGTCTGAAATATGGATTTGACCTTGACCTCATTTTACGGTCTAGGACAATTTCAAACATAAGTGAGTTTATCAGTTCCTCAATAACTAAGTGGTAGGTCAATGAAATATTGTGTGTAGATTTGTCTATGGTAGTGAGTGCATTAATATTTGTCATATTGTCTGTAACCTTGACTTAAATTCGTTGTATATTAAGTTTATATAATAAGATCTATTTCCCATTACCTTTAGGTAGAAATTTAATGATATTTTGTAAAAAATCATCTTATTCTTCTGATATTATACCTTCAAGAATTTGAATATCCTGACACATGCATGGTTGAAAATGGATACGTATCACTTATGGATGTATTCTCCTGAGGTTTTAGTCTCGTTTAAATATCATTTATGAATAATTCTTAAAACTTGCCTAATGAGTGAACATTTTTTATGGGTTTATATTATATAATGATCCTCCTAAATGGTGTAAAAAATATATGTTGTGCAATGGCCATAAATTAATGTAAATAAACAAAGTAAAAATGGTAAGGTAGGCCACAATTAAAAGATAAAATTAAACAAAAATATACAAACTAAAAACAGCTAAAATATCCAAAACATTTTGATCCGTAACTTTATATTCATAGTTCTCAAGGACGAACACATGTCAGAAGTTTTCCAGGATTCGCCTCCGATTGCGGGCTTTAGAAAAGGGAAGAGTCTAAAACAGCACCTTGTCACTAGCTCTTTCAAGAGTGCTACTCCTCAAATTCCCTGTGAATTCAAGGGCACTAGAAAATGTAAGCGATCTCGCTGTCTGACTTGCAATTTTACTCAGGAAACAGATGAAGTAGTAGGACCGGCTAACGTTTTCAAACTAAAAAATGGTTTCACCTGCACTACTGAAAACGTAGTGTATGCTGTTGGTTGCAAACTATGCCAGATGATCTATGTGGGCGAGACTTGTCGCAGATTGGGTGATCGCTTTGTCGAACATAAACAGAGCGTCACCAATGGAAAAGATTGCCCCGTAGGTGAACACTTTCGGCGACCCAACCACAGCATACATGACATGCATGTAACTGTCCTTTTACAAACTAGTGCGGGTGAGAAACAACGTCAGTTCCTTCAACAAAAAATTATCCATTTTCTAGGGACTGTTCGACCCTTTGGCATGAATGTTAAGAAAAACAACGGCAGTAGAATACCGATAGTCTGGTTCCCAGTCCGCTTATGTGACATAACCGTCCGGTATGGGCCGATTTCAATGGAAGCTTCGAGCATGCGTGAAGACCAGAAATGCTTCCGGCAAGGTGAAAATTGTCCCAGTTGAGTATATTTTTTAGGATTTTAAGACAGTAATACGGCAAACCAAATTGCCCAAATTTGAATTTAAGTTCTATGAGTAATGGACATCCGTTTATTATCAAATTTTGTTAGCTGGAGGTCTTAGCAAAAAATGGGCAAGGACTGTGGTGAAACTCGCTGCCATTAATTATAACCCTTTGGAATAACAACGGAGCTTCAGTTGGGCAAATATTGGGTCCCTGCGTCCTGCAATATTGCCACAGGAATTCTCTATACCAGGGGTTTGNAAACCAAACAAGCCCCTCGAATCAAATTGCCCAAATTTGAGTGTAAGTTCCATGAGTAATGGCTATTCGGTTAATATGATTTTTGGTGATCGAGCGGCCTGGACATCAAATGGGCAAGGACATGTTGATCGACTTTTAGAGCACTTGGTTCCCATGCCTCGTTCAAGGACATCAGACATTCCAGGAACATATAATTACATATCTCTGATCAAACACATACATTTTTATACCCCCCACAAACAAAGTTTGGGGGTATATAGGAATCACCTTGTTTTAGTCTGTATATTTGATTTTTTGGGGTGGGGGGAGAGACTGTTGGGGTGCCTAACCCTTTCTCTTGTGTCGCTCTCCTCCCTTTCTCCCCCTGACCTGTCTTTACCCTGTCTGCCTGCATTTTTATCTGACTGAAAGTAAACTG
This sequence comes from Modiolus philippinarum, assembly GCA_002080025.1. Taxonomy (NCBI): domain Eukaryota; kingdom Metazoa; phylum Mollusca; class Bivalvia; order Mytilida; family Modiolidae; genus Modiolus; species Modiolus philippinarum. Next base: position 28,417 of record MJUU01029241.1, read on the forward strand.
CATACAAGGCAGTTTATCAGAATAAAGATGTATACTTGATATATAGGAAGAGGGGGTAACAACTCTGAAAGTTATTTAAAAATTAGTGCTACATGTACATTTATTTCGGAATGTTTTGAGATAAGGAAAGGATTCATCACAAAATGTTTACCAACTGGTATATATTACTGTTTTTACAATTTATTAAAGGATATTAAGTGTTAATAATAGTGGATATGAACATGAGTTTGTTCTAATAAATTTGTATTTGGGAATATCATATGTAACAGCAAACTAATTGGAATTTTCTTGTTAACAGCAAACTGATTCTTCAAATGACAGGGAATTGGACATTACAATAACAGAGAATCAATTTTACCTAATAAAACAATACATGTAACAGTTAAGCCCCTTGCCCCCCTTTCCTCTAGGTAGGGATTACTGTGGGATTTGGGAGCAGGGGTGGTTTCAACCCACTGGATAGGAAGTCACAGGATAAAAAGTCACTGACTATTAAGTCGTGGTTAAAATTTAAACATATAGGACAAAAAGTCACAATTTACAAAGTTCAAAGCTCTTTATTAACCAATCAAGGGCTCTCAATGGGACAAATGACAATACAAAGATGATTATACAATAACAATTCATGCACGAAAACAACATATCATTAAACATACTGACATATGTTATAAGTATTGTTTTATATATATGTATATTATGTATATAATATAAATGTGACTTTTTGTTTCAATGTCATGCTAGGGCGCATCCAGACCATGTAGATAGTATGACTATTGTACAATAATCTTATTCCAAATTATTATTTTATGTATATTTTGTTTATTGTTTTCTTTAATTTTTTTTATTCATTGACCATGTCTGATGCACTAAACCAAGTTTTAGATCATTTTAATGCAACATTGCCAAAAGAGGTTATGATTAAATTTATTGGAAATTCTGGTTCTATG
>MJUU01029243.1:0-23612 GCA_002080025.1 Modiolus philippinarum
TGCGCATGCGCAGTAAAAACACTTCGTGTTCTGGTCACGTGACTTCCGTTACGTCACTTCCGCTCTACGTCACTTCCGGTGACGTCACTTCCGGTGACGTCACTTCCGGCTCCACCTCGCTCCACCTCCACAAATACGACCTGAAAACCACCTATATACTACTCAAGTATCTGTTTAGACCCCTTTTCTTCGTAATACACGCAACGTTATATTCAATATATCAATCAATCAATTAACTTTTGTCGTTATCTGAGTGTAAAAATTTGTCACACACTTTGTCCCTTTGTACTCGACGAACAGAGCAAACGATTATATCAAAGCATGCAAATCTGCATTTATTTCGCATGAACTATTGCAATAAAATTAATAACGTCTTCATATTAATACTAACAAAATGTAAACGATGCGCTTGGTGCTATTTCCGATTGTAATGCTAGACTACTTTTCTTTGTCACGTTCGCTCACCACAATGTTGTTTTTAGAAACAATTATTCTAGACGCATATTTCCCACAGGATATAAGAGTCTGAAACATCGGCACTGCACTTCCCTGTCCTTTTTCTTGCAAATGTCAGCTTGCACGTAGGACTCTCTGCATTTCAATAGTCGATTTTCAAATTAAATCGTAGTTACCGAATTTGATTTCACGTTTTCCATATTAAAAGAAAGCAAAAGCAAACAATTCTAGATCGGATGAACTCAGCAATTTCAAACATAAACTAACCAAATGTGTTTTTTTATTCTCTTTGTCTGTACGGTTTCAAAACTTCATATTTGTTAAACTGTGTTAAAATACTATGATCTGTATTGTGCAAGTTTGTTTTGTTTTACATTTCAGTGGATTTCATATACCAGGGTGACTATTTATAAGGGTTTCTTAATCTGACGACTTCTCCGATGTTACGTTATCTTTATTTCAATTGAGTAAATTAATTCTAGGGGAGAATTTAAAAGAACGGAAATAAAGTTAGTAATTGGCAAATCACATATTGCACAGACAAGAAAGGTTTATTGGAGAATCCAAATGGGTCCTTAACTTTGTAAAATCACGTATCACACTTAGGGGTTTCTTCGCTTCTGTGAAATCAAGATGTGATAGGTGAATGGGATTTCGATAAGATAAATGGTTTTTACAGTACGTATATGACTTCTGGCTGATGTTTATTTCGCTGAACTTGATTACTCTTTATTTAGGGGCCAACTCCGACCTGCCGTATGGTGTGGGGTTTCCTCATCGTTCATTGAAGATCTAATGGCGGCTTTGAGTTGTTATAACTCCCCTTTTGGGTCGTTGTATCTTTGACACATTCCACGTTTCCCTTCTTTTTTTCTATTCTAACCATAGATTTTCAGTTCTGATGCGTGACTGACTGCTCGATGAATTTGAACAATACTCCTTCTATGGTAGATAAGATTGAATTGCGTCATTTATTTTTTGTCAGATATGTAGATACAAATTCAGAGACAAGATACATATTTTCAAGCATGTTATATATATATATTACATTGTTAAATTTGATACCTTTTTACGTGTTATATTTTTTATTCAAACCAAATACATGAATTATAAAATTCTTCTTCATTACCACACAAACATTAATACACTATTTGTCACATTTTATATCCTTGACTTATACTAGTATTATATATGTATCTGCTAGGGGCCGTCTTGAACTTGCTATGAGATTGTTGAAGGCCTCATGGCGACTTCAAGATGAAGAACAACAATAAAAGCGTTGTTCCATTGCTTATTTACCATGTATTTGTAGAGACTTTGTCTCATTTGCATTTACTCCATATCCCTTCATTGATAATCTGAAAAGTTTTGTTGCAGTTGACTATTTTTGTATTACTTGACACACTACACTTCCGGTAGCACTCGAATTGTAGTGACGTAAATTGCATTATACAAAACCATTGTCAGACAACTTTAGATAAACCTTTGGCAAATCTATAACCACTCAAATGTCGATGATTTTTCAATCTCAGCACTGGATAATGGCGTTTACCTATCTGAAGTCATTATTGTTTCGGATTGTTCTTGATGCGATTGGCTCTAAATAGTATTATCTATTAATAGGTGCTCTGCACTGTCTGTGCTTTAATCAGATACGACTTACAATCTTTCCGTACATTATTGTTTAGAAGATTAAAAGCTGCACGAACATAAAACACGTTTTCTGTTCTTTTACTGTGTCCTACAAGAAAATAAAACATGTATTAAAAGGTTGTAAAACATCTTAGGGAAATAACTCTAAAAATTCAGATAAACGTTTCATGAACATAAGATCAAGAAACGACACCTGTATGTCTCAGTACATGTATATCAATATCACTGAGAATATATGAATGTAATGGTGAGAGTGCTCAGACACCCAAGGGTATGATTACAAGTACTCAAACGAAAGTTGTTGAGTCCGAGATGCTAGAAATATTTCCCGAGGGTGTCTGAGATTTTTTTGTCTTTTAGACTATCACTGTTGTTTGATTATTTTCCCCTTGCATAAAAAATAAAGACATAGGTATCTTAACATTTATCTGTAGTTTTCTATGTCAATAGGGAGCCCCAAGACTATACGTCATACTACTAGTACCAAAATAACACCAGGTTTGCAACCACATATATTTGAATATATATATTTTTATAATTTGTAAAATTTTCAAAGTCCTGTCAATAATGTTATTGCGTATTTTTCTCTGCGGTTTTTTATTGGTTCGGTAGATAAATTAATCTCTACAACAAATGTGTGCGCAGAGTAGGCTTTCATTGACTAAGGACGTGGTATTTCATTCATTTTCCATCCGAAGTCCACGATCCATGAAAGTCAAAAGTGAAAATTTGCACAAAACGGAAACAAACCATATTTTCCGGAAATAATTTCGAAAGTAAATAAGTCGCGATATTTCCGAATAATCGTTTCTATTTCGTATTTGATTTGAAGATTTCGCTATTTGTATACAAATCTTCACCTCCAACGTTAGAGATTTCGAACTACGAACACCATGTGGCTTTGAAAGCAAAATGAAGGAAATACCACGTCCTGAGTCATTATCCGAAACCTCATTTGTCCTATCAATGAGATGATGATTTATATACAAAAAGCCAAAAATTCAATTTTTGCATTACGCAATTGTATAATTGAATTAAAAAATGTCAAGGTCCAACTATGATATATAATCTCAAATACAAATATAAATAGCAAACAATATAGAGTGTAAAATCCACGAAACAAAAATCAAATCAAAATAATGAAAGACCATAATTGAAATACGTGTTACCTAAATTGCATATTAGTCTGATCATGATATTTATCATTTTATAATTATGAACAGGATTTTGTCAAAATGGATTTTCGCACTCATGTGCTCGTGTATCAATAATCAATTTATGATCAGTCTTGAACATTTTATGGTCAAACCTCCTGTAAACAGGAAGACGACAAAATTATTAGTATATATTTTACGAAAGGATATGGAGTAAATGAACATGAGACTATAACACATAAGTTAACTCCAACTACAATAATTTTAATGAGCTGTATTGCCATTTCGGAAATTAATTCCTCATCAGCAGCGCATTAATACATAGAATAAAAAATCGTTACTCTCTCATTAATGCAAAAAGAAGGTAGTTATGATGTATAAGTAATGTTCCAGATATATTGCATAGTAAATATTTGACCATCTTTGATCCCAAATAATTCGAGGGCCCGGCAATGAGAATTTAAATTCATCTTGATGATTCTTTTCATGATCTCAAAATCATTGATCAAGAACATGATTATGATCAAAATAACTAACACTTAAAAGTACAAATCCTTATATAGGTGGTTTTATAAACATAAATACAAATTAATATTTTGTTCTCAGAAAAAAACGGATTTAATCTATCTAAGAAATAATTCCTGGAAGAGGTCAGTTTTGTTGTTTTCCTCGTATTATCACTTGATTTTATACCCGAGCGATAACAAGGGTTGTAATGTAAAAATATTAAAGTTATTGCCCATGGTAAAACATACATATACATTTAATTTTCCATGAATAAGTTCTAGTAAAACTAATCGAACAAGATGAATATAAACAGTTATGCCACAAGTTTCGAACAACGCAGAGGATTAAGGGGCTGCGGGACCGGTTTTACTGAGTTTCGAATTACGATGTTGTTCGAGACTTGTTGATGATGAGTTATACTTATTTTATATATTTCTAATCTAAAAAGATGCAACTTCATCGAGATAATGTTTTTCATATCCATGCGCCTGAACTTTATTTGAAAATGACACTGGTGACAACACAGTGGCGTCAATGCCTAGAGTGGAGAAAATAAATTCACAGTAACTTCGGTATTTAGTTACTTGTTAACACTGGGTCGATGCCTCTACTTGTGGACTGTTAGTCCCCGGGGGTATTCACAATCCCAGTAGTAGGTACTTTGGTGCTTACCTGAAAGCCGATTCTATTTGGAACCTTCAATATCTAAATTTTTGTAAATGTTGTTGAAAACTAAGGAGTATTTCCCTCATGCAAAGCTCTGTCCTTGGCTAATTTTGGCTTTACATTTAGATCTTATTGGTTGTGTGTTCCCTCTCAGTTTTAAACATGTTTGATATTATGGTCTTCCAAACGTTCAGATTTTATCTGCACTGAAGAGACATAAATTGTCGAAATGCACATGTGCAGAAAATAAATTCACGGTATTTAGTTATATGTATATATTTTTTTTTTCTTTTGTGTTTGTTTGTTTGTTTGTTTTTGTTTTTGTGTGTGTGTTTTTTTCTAGTGGCAACATGAAATATACTTTAACGGAAAACCTGGATGGTCACCATTATCAAAATAGTCATGTAATAATATCGTAATTTAAGCTATTCTATCAATTTTATTTAAAAGGCGACTGTCGACTGTGATGTTAGGAGCGTTTTTCAGGCGCTAAAAGTTGTACCGATAAATAACGTTGCAATATAAAAACGATTAATATTTCGTAGATATAGTAGCCGATCTCGAAACAGATTTTTGTGACGGTAAAATCTTAATTTATCCCAGAATACTTTGAAATAAAGTTTGCCTATCTGTATTCTTATGCAATACAAATTACCCTTTAAATTAAATTTAAAATCATTTATAGCACTATCTCATTCTATTTGTCTCTGACTGTAAATTGTTATATTTTACCCCATGAAAATGTCGACATTGATAAAATCAAATATTATGAAAAGCTAAAATCCAAAAATAGTCAAAAACAACTTCTCATTACCAAACTTTCAAAATAGAAAGCCTAATGTAGCACGAAGGACATCAAACCAAGTGAAATACACGGAATGAAACTTTTTTTATTAAAACAGTTCATTTCTATTGAAACATGACGTTAAATAATTATGTTGGGCAAGACTGACTACTTGGCTGGGTACTTTCCTCTGGATCTAGCATCCGCCAGCAGTCGCATTGACCCATTCCTAGTGATATCATAATACAAAGACAGTAAATTTTGTGATGCTGTACACGTATCTCATGTAGTAACCTAACATCAACAGATTTTGAAACAATTAATATCGAAAACCATAATTCAAAGATACTGAGAAAGAAGTCCTCATTTCCAAAAATGTCAAAATGCGAGGCCGAATCAGGTAACAAGGTATTACACAAAGCGAATCCTAAGTATTTTTAAGGGTAAAGATTTTGATTTAAACACCAAATTTTAACGCCCATGCTTCTTTTGCACTGTCATATTTTTGACAATGTTTTTTTTCAGTTTTATATTTAAAAATCTTCGGGCAGTGAGTGTCTAAATATGGAGAGAGAAACAATCTTTATTCACGAATAAATAACATATGCATGTAACATAAATAACTTTATCTACACTTTATCACATTTAGATAAATTGATAGCATGAAGTAATTTCCCCTCATTTTAAGATATCCAGGTCCAGTAATGGTTACTTATCCGTAAAAAGTAAGTATGATTTGACAATTATAAAAGAACCTTATCCCAAAAACTTTCCATCTACAACATGGAAAATACAAATACGGTAAGGAAATTTTCACTCTAGAAACAATTTAACTGAGTTCTTAAACGATTTTGTACCTTCAATGAATAAATAACGGCAGCAGAATACCAAAGGAACAAAGGAGCGGAATTTACAAAAATCGAAGTTCAAAGACATGGCCAAAACGAGAACACAGAAAACAATGACGTTAGACACAGTAAACAGTGACGTTTGACAGATGCAAAGCACAGAAATATAAATCACAACATTCAAAACCAAGGCACTCATAGTGTCAAATCCTGTGAATTTAAGAGTGACATAAGGTTCTCCAGAAGGTTGAGCATGATAGCATTCGTCACACTGTAAGTGAGTCAATCTAGGAAAATGTAATGAAGTGATGAGTTTAAGGCATCGATTTTTTTATTTAGACTTGCTTTTGGTATTATCTCATGAAATCATACAATCAAAACCTATCGATAACTGTAATGTAAAATCTAATTAGAATGACTCATTTCGTCCTACATCTGTTTTGTTAAGTTCCACTCGACTTATGAAATCTCGATGTCTGATTTTAACTACATTATTCAAAGACAAGACAAGAAAAAGACAGATGCTTCATTATCCTCAAACATCCTATGTACAAGAGGCAATATAAATTGTTTATATTATAAACAAAATATTTACAACAGTGACAGGAACAGTAATATTTACAACTGTCACACATGACATCACACATATACACGAAGTGCGATTTTCATTCAAAATGTGTACATGAAATAAACAAAAATACATGTCGAAAGACCCAAATATTTTTTTTTACGCATTTCATTTTAAAGTACAATTTGTTTAATTGTTGTATAATATTAAAATTAATCAGAAATATTCACATCAGAAATTAATTATAAGTAGTCTTCTACGCTTGTCCCGGTGTCATATAGCCATTTTCCCCCACGCTAGTCATTCCGGGGGGTGGGGGGGGAATTCTGCATCGATCCTAAATTTTCCCCCGGAAAAATAGGCACGTTCCAGTTTTCCCCCGTAAACTTTACAGGGGAAAAACTGGATCAATCTAGTTTTTCACTCTTTTGATCATATGAGCCCCCAACGTCATCGATAGTTTTGCAACGTTTTCATCATAAAGTTTTTTTTTTGCTTTGAACATCGCAGCACGGTAAAGGTATGTTATTAAATGTCAAAAGCATGCCAGTGCCTCTTCTACAGAAGAAAGTTTGAGCACATCAAACAAAACACAATTAAAATTCCCCAGATTGGTCAATCATACCCCATAAAGGTTCAAGGTCTCAATAATATGATTTACATGTCTTTTTGTCTACTTACTAGTATTTCTGTGTGCGTATGTGCACTACCCCTATTCGGGAAATATCAAAAAATACAAAATCAAAGTTATTTACATCTACGAAGGATAAATTCGTGGCTCAAAACCAATTCCGAGCGAAGCCAAATTTTTAATTGAATAAATACACTAAGGAGACGAAAAAATTATGTATTCAAGAATTATAGAAAAAGAATAATAAAAATAGTTCCTTTAATATTGCGTAAAAACGTGCAATTCCGCTTACAAAGGTGCTTTGGCCATCTTAAAATTATTTCGGGTACGAGCGCAGCTCATTGTTGCAACAACAATATAAGCTACGGCTTTGTCTCACGTGCATTTACTCAATACCCTTAAACATATGAAAATTATTGCATGAGATTTTCATAAATTCCAACTTTTGAAAATGCTACGGATAAAGGATAAAATCTACTTTTCTGTTATTTTAGCAGTTTTATGACAATACATGTGCAGTAGTTTGCTATGCAGTTCGGAATTGATGATATCTCTGCATGTGAATCATTAGAATTAAATATGGGGAAACCCCATAAATAGAGATTGGAATCTTTCGGAGAAAAGTACTGTGCAAACCAATCATATACATCTGACTCTTCTATAATGCCAAATTTTCTTACAATCGACTTGATGAGTGCCCTGTGTTTATCCATATTTTGAAATCGTCCACTAGCTTAAGACACTAGTGCTTTTGTCGAGCAACGGATGACATGACAGCTTTGCCAGTTCAATTATTGGTTGTTGACAATCCCGCATCCATGACCAGCAAAGACATGGATGTAGCGTTGCTCGACAATTAGCAAAGAATTCCACTCAAACCGGAGATAGGGGCCGTCTTGAACTTGAGGGGATACGATACGATACAGTAAAGATCCTGAACTGATTTTTTCGTGAAATTTTGCACTCAATTTGAATATGCTCTTTCCAAATCTGCAAAGAAAAATATACCTTCATGATTTCGTTTTCGAGATAATTGCAATTCAAAATTGCCCATTTTCCAAAACATTGCATAAAAAATAGAATTTTTACAACAATATGTAAAATGTCATAACTTTTGAACAAACTTAGCTAATTGCTTCCGGTTTTTTGCTACAGTTTCCTGAGATATTTCTAAAGAAGGTAAGTATACATTTTGAAATAAAATTTCACCATTTGTGTTTAGAAATTGACAATTTGGTTCATATTTGTAGAATAAACGTACATTTCTCGTAGGAAAAAATTCACATAGAAAAATATTGTGAACTGATTTTTTCTTCATAATTCCCAGAGATTTCCGTGAAATATCACTCTTCTAAAATTCACTTTGAAAAATGGGGGTTCATGTGCTTATTTTAAAGCTACAGAGAGAAAACTGGCATTTTTATCACTACAAATGAGCATATCCGGTTTTGGCGCGAAATGACGTTACATTATATTTTGCTCGGAAACACGTCGTAAACTTAAGTTTTCTCGTAAATTAGTGTTGCGAAAAATGGAACAGAATTTAATTCCATTAAACAGGAAATAAAAGACAATAACAGAACAGAGAATTGATCCTGTGATTAATGATTACTTTGGTTTAAGACATTCACAAAGATCAGTTGAATACCTACTAGACCTTTAGTGACTTTGTGATTATTTCGTTCAAGTTTATAGATCAATATACAGTGACCGATTCCCTGGTTTCACCTATCAACCTTCAATGAAAAAAAATCAGAATTCATTATATGTTGTGTTGGTTTAATTTAAGGGGTTGGGTTGGAGGATTTTGATCCCGATTTCTTGAGAAAAAAAATGTACGATTCCCTCAGTCATCCCGCAAAATGAAATTGACCGAATCCCGTTCCTGATAAGTGTTTTTCCCGAATTCTCTGTGAAATAAATAGCCTTTCTGTTGTCCCGAAAAAAATCATACCGACCCTCATTTAAAGTTAAATAATTATCATGGATGTGTATCGTGATTATGCCTCTTCAATATCATACTCTCGCCTATTATTTATTGATAATACATTGTCACGGCATTTTGTATTTAAGGTAGTAGACCTAGGTTAAGGGAGATAACTCTTTAAATCAGTTAGACGTTTGAAATAGTTAGTTTCATCAATGCTTTTTAAGCATTGACGTGAAAAAGAATAAAAAATCATCTATGTTACTCAGAGGCTTAGAATCTGTTTGTGAAAATGATTTCAACAAACTCACCTGTGATTTTTAAGAGTTATGTCCCTTAACCTAGGTCTACTACCTTAACCCGTGAAAATATTGTGATATAAAAAAGCCAATTTCACGGGATTTTTAATTGAATTTCAAAGCATTCAAATCGAAAAATGCCGTGAAATTTCCCTGAAAAATTGATTCTATTGTAAACGATGCCGTTGGGAAAAATGATTCTATGTAAACAATGCCGAAAGGAGATTTTCGCTATCAGGTTTCAATTTGAGAAGCATGTCGAATCTTAACCGTCACGTTCTCTATTTCGTTATGAGCAATTCATATAAGCATTTTGATTTTATCATAGGTTTATTATACATGCTTACACAGACAGTAATATGTCCGCAATTCGCGAAGTCCGGTGATTTATGACGTCGCGCTCTAATTTGTGACGTCGCGAAAACAACATTCCAGATCAGGCGATGTTATTATCTGCCCTTGTTACTGTATCGTATCCACTTAATATCAGGTATTAGCAAAGCTTATTGCTGAAGACCTCATTGCCACTTTTAAGATGAAGAACAACAATAAAAGCGTTTTTACCATGTATTTGTTGATCAGACTTTGTCTCGTGTACATCTACTCTATATCATTTCACTTACCATTGTACATTTGTACAAGGGGGAAATTCTAGCATGGGAGAAAAACTGCAATATGTAAACGTATTCCAGTTTTTGCGGGGGAAGAATGGCTCTGATCCAAAATTTCTTACGGGAAAATAGGATCGATCCAGTTTTTCCCCCAGGGGAAAAACCTGGGGGAAAAACTGGCATGGGGGAAAATGGCAATATAACACCGGAAATAAGTAAAATCATAACATTTCTAAATCTGCCATTTCTGAGACACCTTACAAGCGCCATCATTTTAAATGTATTTATTAATCTTGAAAGCATTGTATTACAAGAACATTAGAATACACTTAGCTGTGTAACATTTGCAATTAACCATTTGATGATCACAAAATACTACTGCACTGTCAGAGAACTCAAACTGCGACTAAAATTTTTTAAATTGGTGCTGTGATATGGTCATTTACAACACAACACGTGCAAAACATCAAAATTTCAACTGTCAGTTGAGAGATAATTTGAAACTTCAACAAGACTTACATTCAACAATCATCCAATGAAAAAATGAAATCCAAAACAAATATTTAGCAACGACAAAATGAATCGCAGTAATTTTCATCATCCGACGACTTATTTGCATTTTGTCGCACGAACGAAGTAGATATATAGGGAGTTATGAGTAAACAATCTCAAGGAAAAGGAAAATGTTGCAAAAAGACCTTGTTCACGTATCGATTTATTGATTGGTTAGTTGAAGTGCTCGACATTTTAATCATATCAAGACAATAACAAGTTAATCAATACCAAAATAATATATATCAGAAAATGTAATCGAAGAATTTGCATTTTATTTCAACATCACAACCGGCTTCATCGGATTTCACTAGCTATAGTCTGAACGTTCTGGTCAGAGAAATGACCGCTCTTAACTGACATTTTCTACGAATACGGGACTTTTGAATCGTGTTCTTCCGAAAACAGTTCTATGTTTATACGCAAAAAATCAATATATCAATTCATTGAGAGGGAAACACTAATTAATGAACAGTGTTGAGCTAACGTTGATTTATATTTAATCGATTTGTAGCAGGTCATATTAATTTTTTTCGTCAATTAAAATTTAGTTAAAAAATTGTCATAAAGGAAAAATTATAAATGCACTTCCTTTTCATAAATAGTTTTTTATGTGGTATATATTTATTTCAATAGGTTTTGAAATCCAGTTTTCCTTCTTCCTGGTATCCGAGGCGAGGCGATCGTTTCCGCCTTCAATTACACGAGAGTTCCTATCTCGAAAGTCCCGTATTGCAGCTCTTTAATAACCTGATCAAGCTTTGACCATTCTCCGATTAACAATTCCTTACTAGAGCAACGACATTTCTTATTGAGTTCTATGTTTGAACAACTCTTATATATCGTTCAAATGACGTTTTAAGATACATGTATATTTACCCAGATAGAACATTTAAATATTTTACGAAAGGATATGGAGTAAATGAACATGAGACCATAACACATACATGTATGTTAACTCCAACTGCAATAATTTTGATGAGCTGTATGGCCATTTCGGAAATTTTTCCTCATCAGCAGCACTAGGAAACAAAGGAAATCCAAAATTTCAACAACAAAAAAATGATAAAATGCATAAAACCAAACGAAATCCGAATAATCAGTAACTTCAAATATAGCTAAGGACAAAACTACGATTGAGGGAGTAAATCATTCGGTTTAGAATTTACACTGAATTTAGATAATAGTAATTGAATAAAGTGTACACATGAGATATTATATCATGTACAAGTACACCATATCTAAGAAATATAAAGAGCATACATCTTTACCACGGCGAATATTTTACCAACTCCACACTGCAATAAAAGACAAACTCCTGTATTAAATATTTTACGAAAGAATATGGAGTTAATGAACATGAGACCATAACACATATGCATACTTCTTAAAACCTCAAAGGCAGTCCGCGGTTCTGAATCCCCGTTTAAATTTCGCACAAAGTTATGCTAAAATTGGAATAAGGTGGGATAAAATACTAGAGAATAATTAAAAACCTCTTTTCGGAAGGTTAGACCTGGCGTTGAATTAACTCCATATTTCACATTTCGAGAAAAAAGGTCATGAAAATAGATTTTTCGTACCAACAAATTTATGCTGGGATTAATATAACTTAATGTCTCTATAACCCAAGTAGAACATTCGAACAAAAACTTTCCTGAAAATTGATATTGAAATTTCACCCTCAGAAAATTTGATTTAGTCATTTAAAAAAAACAACGATAAAATTCACATTTCTCTGACCCGTAATATATTTGTAACGAAAATAAACATGAAAATAGTGATTTGATATACCAGGCACATTTGCTTTAGCCATTATTTAACTAACATATAACATGATAAAAGGAATTCACATATCTGGCTTATTTTCTTTAGCCCATAATTCCCGACAAAAACTTGAACAAGAGTAGCATTTGATTTCAAGAAATATCAATTAGGTTAGTATTACTCAAACATGACGAAATAATAGAATTTTTAGCATGCCACATGAAAATGAAGATTCAACATACCTGACAAAATTGCTGTAGTTCACATCCCAAAACTGCAGTAGATCACAGTAAGGTGCAGACATAACACCTCGCCAAGTCAACTTGAACAGGTCATTAACGCTCTTCTAAGTTCACTCAGGACCGTTTTCAAGTTCACTTAGACTCTTTTGAATTACATGTATTTTTTGATATATCCACTTATAATTAATAGGTATTGACATAAATTATCAGGCGGTATGATAATCTTATACGCTAGTTAATATTCAGTTCTTGATAATTCGATAATCAGGCCGGTCATGGCAAGTGCAAACTCATGACAAGAACAGACTTAGCAAGAACGGTCATGATCAGAGCCTACTAACTAGAACGGTCATGATCAGAGCCTACTAACTAGAAGGGTCATGGTCAGAGCCTACTAACTAGAAGGGTCATGGTCAGAGCCTACTAACTAGAACGGTCATGATCACAGCCTACTAACTAAAACGGTAATTGATCACAGCCTACTAACTAGAACGGTAATTGATCACAGCCTACTAACTAGAACGGTCATGATCACAGCCTACTAACTAGAACGGTCATGGTCAGAGCAGGCTTAGCAAGAGCAGATTTTGTTAACAAACATGGCTAGAACATATACCAGAACAACGGTCATGATTTGAGGACCAGAAGAAACGTGACTCTAGAACCATATATCAGTCTGGACTTTTGAATTTTTCTTTGTCTGCTCTAAGTTAACTTCAAGTTAATAGGACCTATTTTCATGATTGGTCCCCAAGTTACCTGTATGAGAAGTTAATTCTACATGTACGCTTCCTTGTAATTCTAAATCGAAGAAAATAATGAGAAGGTAGAGGAAAGACCGAATACAATTAATTTTAATTCTGCAGAAGGCCTTTTAGAAAAAGAAATGTGCATCTTCAGTGCATATAGAAATGAAACATTTAGAAGATCAAAAATCAAGCCATATAAAAAAAACCTTTAAGGGGGTTCGCTACTCTATTTGAAAATATATAGGATTTCAAATAAATGTTATTTTTTTGTTAGAAGATTTTGAAAAGAAGTTATTTAAGGGGGAAAAATTGGAAGGTTGACGATCTCGTTTTTGAGATTTATGTGATTGAAGATTTGACGGAAAACTCCTCGGATTTTTTATAGGATTAACATTAGCAAAGTTTGACCACGAAGGAATGTGACAGAATAAATGAAATTTAATGAATTTTTTATATAATGCTTATAAATATAAATAAAATGAAATTATGGGAAAAAAATAAGGGTTGCATGGGCTAAACATTATAAATGGATAAAACCAGAGAATTCCGAAAACCTTGACAGAAATCCCAAAACATGAGGAGCAAACCTCCTTAAGAGTTGTTATGGGTCGTTGTCTCTTTGACACATTCCCCGTTTCCCTTCTTTTTTCTATTAAGAGTACAAATGGCTTAGAGGTCCTCAATCAAACGTCACTATCAGCTAAGGACATAACTTTGAAAGAGATAGATATCGTTTTGCTTTATTAATTTTGTAAAATTTGAAGGTTTAAACTTATTTTTGTAAAAACGATCGTTTTATGAAAACCGAAACTCTAGACGACTGGTATGATGATACCCCTGGGAACTAATAGTGTAGAGGCAGTGGAAATTTAGAAAATTACTATAAATGTGAATTGGTAACATACTACTGAAGTAACCTTGAATTTGAATTCTGCATATGCGCATTTCGACACTTCATGTCTCTTCAGTGCAGATAAAATCAAAAGTTTTGGAAATCAATAAACCGAAATATGTGAAAAAACTGATAGAGAACAAATTACCGATAGGATCTAAAATCAGCTAAGGACAGAGCTATGCAAGAGGGAGATACTCCTTAGTTTTGAACAAAAAATGTTTTATATTAAGATATTGAAAGTTTTCAAATGAAATGGAAAAAAGTCATAGAAATTTTCAGAATTTCGTTTGACCCTTTAAATTGTATTTCAATTGATCGTTGACATAAATCTTCTGATATTATTTTTCAGAACAGCTATAGAATACAAAGGGTGATTTATACTGAAATTTCCACATAGTATGGACAAAAACAGTGAAAAACATGGTGATTAATATCTGCTGTACTTATGTTAAAAGGAGTGCAACATTTGCTTTCAGTGAAAGATGTTTGGTCAATGGTCGACGTTTTTCTATCAGCCACGCATTAGAAATTTCCAGTGAACTCAAAGTGCTGAGTTTATTGACACATTTTTACTGATTCGTTCTTTTTCTTTCTACAAAATATCGATTTTCATCGGTATTTAAATTTTCTCCATGATCTAAAGAGCCATCGTGTATACTGAGCAACACAATAAACGCACAATTTTTTTTATATTATCTAGCTCCCTAGATATTTTAGTAATATCAGCCTTTTTTATGTATTTTTTTATTTCAAATGTCCAGAACAAGCATGTCAATTTTTGTCAAGAAAAATTGTCATTTTCAAGTCACAGCAACGGTTTCTCTTGAATGTGTGAGAAAACATAAGTCAAAGAATTGCTTTCCTCAGAATGAGCTTGTTTGGAACTTGCATTGTCAAAGTTCCAAAAACAGTAAATTTTTACCAAATCTTACAGGTAGGAACACAAGAGGTTCAAAATTCATCCTTTTCACCAATTTTTGCATTTTTGGGTGAAAAGGTGGTTTTTTAAGAAAATGAAATTCAGAATTCCAAAAAGTTTCATTTTCTCAGAATTTTGACTTTGTGATAATAGAAACAATGTGTACAGCAAGTGTTTTAAGAGATATTTGCTGTTGAATGTTAGGGTACATAGAAATACACGTTAGTGGTGCGTTTCTTTTGTTGTTGAGTATGTTTCAGAAGAATTTTCTGTGAAAAATCTCAAAGATGAGATCAAATTTCAAACTTCTACGAATTCAGGAAATAAAATGTTACTTAGATATATTAAAAAAATATAGAAAAGCATAGTCGGGCAAGGCTCTAAACACTAGTACTATTTTTTGGAATCTTCTTCAAATATATATTACTATTCATTGCTTTTCACCTAAATTTTACTTCTAAGTAGAAATGGTATCATATACTTTCGGTCTCTGGACATAAGGAAATACAAATAAACACCTTTTGTTACTCAAAATCAATCAATTATTATTTTTTTTTTCAATTTTTTTTTGTCTGCTAGATTGATGTAATTTAATTATGATTTCATGGGAATTAATTTTCCCTGTACACAACCAGACGCGTATAAACTGAATTAATAGCACCTCGGCTGCACCCGAGGGGGGGGGGGGCTGCACTGTCCAAGACAAAACCAACAAGGAGAAATTCACTACAGTCCGACTTGTAAGTGGTGACAGTGCTTAGTTTTAAATAAGATGTAATGATTGTCATACATCGGCAAACGAATACCATAGCAAGAACGAGGAAAGGGGGAATTCTGAAATCATAAATCCAAAATCACGGCAATTCACACCCAACACGAATTGAGACAGTATGACAAAGACAAGACAAATAAATAAAAATGAACAAGAACGCCACACAACTTAAGCACTAGTAGTGTGGTACCCTTAAAAAACTGAGGTATCATCAGGTGCCCCGGGAGGGTAAGCATGATCTGCTCCACGCGTGGCACCCGTCATGTTGCAAGTGAAAAGTCCGGTTTTCATTGCGTATGAAAAGAGATTGGGCCCAAAGAGATGGATGTTTTGAAACAGCCAATATGGTTTTATCATAATTTGCCTTTTCAGAAACTAAGAAATTGTGGGTACAGTCATTGTATTTCATATCTCGTTGTACGAACAATCAATACTCAACCAATGACGTTACAATATTTATAAAAGTGACCAATCAAAACATTTTTGTTTACGCTCTATCCACAATGCTTTAGTTTCTGAAACAGCGAGTAACTACATCATGTACAACATAAACCAAAATTAGAACAACTGGTCGGGTCAATTTGTGCTTTCAGAAATACATCATGCACACATATAATAAAAAATAAGTACAAGTGGACCGGTCAATTTAAGTAATGATGCATAATTATTCGAGCTAAAATGTGCATTTCTCGAATAAAATATCCGCCTCGGACACTGTGTCTGCGCTTAAAGTCACCTTGCAGAATAGTTACACATAAATATGTACTTCTTTCCCACTGAAATAACAGTTTAGTGATTATGTTTTTATGAGAAGGTCTGTTTAGAAATAAAAATATGTTTTGTTTAAGCAAATGTTAATTTATATTTATCAGTATATTTGGTACAGATTTAGCCTATCATAAAATAAATAGACACTTCAATCAGTCACCGTGTGATACACAGTATCACCACGTAAGGTTATATTCCGTTAATAATCATTTGATTTTTTTCGTAACGTGTGCATTGTTTGTATTTCTTTTCAATAAAATTGTACAACAAAAAGAAAATTTAGTCCAGTCAATTTGTTTTCACAGAAAAACATCATGTTCGACATAACCCTAAAGGTCAAACTCCAATAAATATTTTTCATAGGCCACCATTATAACGTTTAGTGAATTTTCTAAAAGTTCACTTTATGTGGCGTTATGATTTTCTCAAAATTGCACGTCATCAAAGTTACATATCCAAGCCATGACCAAACTTAAAAATGGAATAAGAAATTTCTTTCGTCTCACCCAGCTAGGGCATGCAAATAACCAAGTATGCTTGTCAGGCCCTTGGAAATACATTTCAGCATTGATAGGGCTTCAGTATTTTCACATGCGGTTAGGGTGCCTGTCAATCCGGAAGTGTTTTATTATCACTTAAGCGTTTAATAGAACTCGGATACTGTCAATTGTGACAGTTAAATGCAGAGTGAAAGTATCATGGCTTGGTTTATATATAAGTACTTCTTTTGACTATGCCAGCAGCTGATTAAGCATTTAAAAGTCTACCAAAAGTAAGTACAACTGTTCCGGTAAATGTTTTTTATCACAATAACACAACAAAGGTAATTTGAGGGCTTATGTGAAAAACTCTTTCAGGTGTCATTAATTTAGATTATTTATATTTATAACAAGCTAGCTATATATATAGCCATGTCTATTCCCGGGAGGGGAGGGGGTGTCTACTTGCCAATAATTTTGGTAATACTCTGCCGATAGCCCTTGAAAAAGAGACCCTGTTTACGACAGAAAATATGAAAAAACACATCCCGTTTAAGACAGAAGAGACAAAATATAAACCCTGTTTAAGACTGTAGTCACTTCCAAAATCAACACCTTGCTGAAGAAAAATAGCAGGTGGAGCATTCAATCGACATAGTTTAAGGTAGTAGACCTAGGTTAAGGGACATAACTCTTAAAAATCATAGGTGAGTTTGTTGAAATCATTTTCATAAACAGATTCTAAGCCTCTGAGTAACATAGATGATTTTTTATTCTTTTTCACGTCAATGCTTAAAAAGCATTGATGAAACTAACTATTTCAAACGTCTTACTGATTTAAAGAGTTATCTCCCTTTACCTAGGTCTACTACCTTAAATTTTATATTGCTGGACACTAGTTTTATCTGTTGTTTTACATAGTAAATATACTACAACTGCCTTCCAGTTGGCCATGTGAAAATAATTACCCTGTTCAAGACAGCAAGGGTGAAAAACGATACCCTGTTTAAGACAAACTGATTGCAAAAACAAGACTCATTACTGCGGCACACTCATACTACCAAAGTTATAGCAAGTACACCCCCGTATCTATACACTCTCTCACGATAACCATGATAACTGCGGGTCTTCTATTTTCTTTCGGAAAGTCCTATGAAATCATTTCTCGATGAAAATAGCAATCTCGGAAATGTTTATGTCTTTTTGTATCCCGTACGAATAAATGAGGCGTATTACGCCTGGAAATTTGGCGTAAACCAGGCGTAATTCAAGTTTCGAACTGAAAACCAGGCGTCAGATTTACTACAAACCAGGCGTAAATTCATGGGTTCCAGGCGTAAATTATATTGGGAGGCGTACTAGTTTAAATATTACGCCTGGTTTTTTACCCAGCATGCTATGGTAAATCAAACGATCATGGGAAATTTCAAAAAATGGCTCTCAGTTTACATTCATGGAGGAAGTGAACATGTACTAAACCGGATCTTTGTTCAGATGAAATGTTTATCTTATACCTAAGAATATTAATTTTTATTAAATCAAAAGGAACAATATAACTCTTCAATCATCATAGTAAGTCTTATATTTGTTAATATTTTAAAAGATCTTCAAATAAATGTGTTTAAAGATGATCAACAATGAAACAAATTATGAAGTTTAAATATACTATCTGTGAACATTCAAAAAGAATTGGGTATACTTTTAAGTTCAAGTTAAAATCCCAAGAATATTTAGTTAATTTATATCTATGTCATATGACTAAACTGACATTATTTGGTGTAAATGAGCTAACAATATTTTATGCAATTGTTGAAGAAGATAAATGAATGCATATTTGAAACAATAATCAACACAAAAAGATATTAACTGCATATAATTATATACTTTATTGCACACAGTACTCATATACACATGATTTTTTGTTAACTAAACACACACAAAGCACACTAGTATAAGTGTGTAATAAAATTACGCCTGGATTTATATACTGACCAGGCGTATCTCATTTGCATATGACGCCTGGTTTTTGAAAACCAGGCGTACTCATTTAAATATTCCGTGTCATTTTACGCCGGGTTTACGCCAGTTTTACGCTTTATTACTCTGATATTACGCCTGGTTCCCAGAAATTTGTAGGCCTGGTTTCCGTGCGTTTTCCAGGCGTCACACTTCGTACAGGAAGGATGATGCACGTACAACTTCACTAAAATAGTCTGTTTACAACCGAAGTCTTAAATTAGATTTTATGTTCTGTTGAAGAAAGTATAAATTCATATTAATCAATGATATGGGTTAGATTTAGCCTTTCATAAAATAAATAGACACAGTCGCTGTGTGATAACGCAGTATCACCACTGTTATATTTCACTCATAATCACTTAAATTTTTCTTAACGTGTTCATTGTTTGTATTTCGCTTCCGGTTTCGGTTTCGTCTCGGTTTCACAATATAAGTCAATATTTTCCACTATTTCATGTAATTGGGTATCAAACTTGACTGCTTTGCATTTTTTAATACTGAATTAATGGTAAGGCCTTTAACTAACCATTTAGTTAAATTCTCGAGGTTAAATTACACCTTAATTCAATTGAACAAATTTTATTTAACGCATTTTATTATAAAACGTGTAGTTTAAAGACCTCACAAGACATAAACGAAGAGTTTGCGACAGTCGGCTTGGCAAACTGTTCTGTTCCTTAATAAAAATGAAACACTACAGTAGATTAACAAAAGCGGAAAGACATGTAAATTACATAATTCAATGTTAAAATGTATGGCAAAATCAAAGTGAACAGAAGATATCTGCAAACAAAATCGAAAATCATTTCACATTATTCTACCTAATGAGAGAATGCTGCAATTCGATTGGTAGACTGACATTGTATTTTAGACAAATCCATGGCATTTCAAACCAGAGTCGAAACAGCGGGTAATTTGCCAACATTTTGTCACTTTTTACCCTCTTCCGGGGTATTTGCTCAAAAAGTTGATATTTTTAACCTTCACTGAGACGCTTGTAAAAAGTTTTAAAACGACGTCATCTGTGCGATTTTAATAAAGTCATACGGTGGAATTGAATAATAAATTCACAGTGAAATACAAAACGAGAACGACATGATAATTGCGCTCAGAAGATAAAGCATGTTTTGGTTTTTAACCTAAAAAAATCTGAGATGATAGCAAGATCCCTTGAATATAGTGCATCATTTAAACCTAAGATTACATTTTCCAAAATTTCCTGGTTCTTACAGGAAATGTTCATGTCAATACAAAAGGAATACAAAATAAAATGTCCATGTCAATACAAAGAAAATGTTCATGCCAATACAAAAGGAAATTGTCATGCCAATCCAAAAAGGAAATTTTCATTTCAATACAAAAAGGAAATGTTCATGTCAATACAAAAGGAAATGTTCATATCAATACAAGAAGGAAATGTTCATGTCAATAAAAAGGAAATGTTCATGTCAATACAAAAAGGAAATATTCATGTCAATACAGAAGGAATTTTTCATATTAATACAATACGGAACTTTTGAGTCGTGTTAATCCGGAAACAAATTATTATAAAAAAAATCAATACATCAATGAACACTGTTGAACTAAGGATGATTTTCATTTAATATATTTTAGCGCTTCGTGTAAATTGTTTCTCGTCAACTAAAAGTAATTAAGTTAAAGAATTGTCGTGTGGGAATTATTAGAAGTATACTTTCCAATTTCAAAAAAAGTTTGTTTTTAATGTAGAATATTTTCATTTTAATATGCAAGGAATGCAGTCGCTCCTTCTTACTGGTATTTGAGGTGACCGTATTTCTTATGGTTATGTATATATTGTAATTTTTACGTTGTGATTTACTTTTTTGATCTGGTCAATACTGTAAGAATTAATATAATTAAAATTATAGCTTCTTAAGACATATACAGGTTCTGTAGATTTTTTTTAAAACAGGTGTTTTACGAATTTCCAGCTAGTACAAGTATGAAGGAGCGTCAATACATGCAAAATGTTTTATTCTTAAGTAATAAGATTTTTATTTTCTTCTTCGTTTAACTTTAGTTTCTATCATAACCTTTAAATGTGTTTTGTATGCTTTCAAAAATTAATTTATTTAAAAAATAATTCATGGTTTTGTTGGAGAATTACATATTGGTGGCTATTATTTTCGTTAATATTTTACCCATAGCGTAGCGTAGCGAAGAAGGGGTAAAATAATCGAAAATAATGGACAACTGTAAGTAAATCGACTACAAACCACCTGCGAACAAGAATTATTTTGATTCTTATATGACATTTTATAATCTGGATGGACCTATAGTGTACACCATTATATAAGATTTACTGACGTTTTTGTGCACAACACATATTATGACGTCGTTTGTTTCAGCGTAAGGACCGTTGTGACGTCACTCATAATGTTATTGGAGATTTTCATATGGCTGGTCGTCATGGTTTCCATTGTTCTTATATTAGAATAAAAAATAACCAATGGGTAGAATATTTAAATTTATTGGCTATTTATAAGTTCCTTCACTTACAGGGTATAGTATTTGGTTTGAAAAACCTCTTGAAAATCTTTGGTAGAGAAAGTAATATTACGTATTGATAACGACCATTTAACTTAAAACATGATCACAGATACTTTTTAAGAGTGATATATGAAAAAATAAAATAAGTCGGAGAGAAAACTGCATTTCGTCCGTTGAACTATCAATAGAACCAGAAAATTCTAAAAAAAGAAAAAACA
Source organism: Modiolus philippinarum (assembly GCA_002080025.1). Lineage (NCBI taxonomy): Eukaryota > Metazoa > Mollusca > Bivalvia > Mytilida > Modiolidae > Modiolus > Modiolus philippinarum. Next base: position 21,996 of record MJUU01029243.1, read on the forward strand.
GTTAAATTTTCATATTTTTTGTACGGTTAAAACTCTCCATAACTGGTTTGATATATGATTATGAAGAATATATATCTTGTGATGTATCAAACATTATACCTTTATTGGTGTTATCTTTATTAATCTTAAATTTTATCATTTATTTCATTTTTTTTTCAGAGAAGCCGAATATAACTTTGAAAACCAGATTGTTTGTTTACATAAGTCACTTCTTGTCAGCATGGGTAACTATTGTATTTGTTCCTCTTATGGGTGTCCTAAACTGTAAACGCATGTGTGAGATACTCTTATATGTTCAAAACGATATAACGGAAATATTTCATCCCAAATCCGCACTCATAAAGTTTTCTCTACAACAAAACTACAGCAACCAAAATAAAAGGAAGTTCGAGAGCAGGCAGTGGCAATATGTAACAAAATACTGAAGTTACCGTAAATTTAGTTTCTGCACATGGACATTTTGAAAACTTATGCCTCTTCAACGCAGATCAAATGTTAACATTTGGAAGGCCATAAACTCAAGGATGTCAAAAAATTGAGAGAGAACAAATTACCAAATAAGATCTAAAGGGAAAGCCAAAATCAGCTTAGGGACAGAGCTTTGAATGAGGGAGATACTCCTTAGTTGTCAACAAAATTTAACAAAAAATAGAAAGTGCAAGTTTACAAATAAAATTGGTTATCAGGTCAGCACCGAAGTACTGACTACTGGGATGGTGGATACCCTCGGGGACTAACAAGTACAGCAGCAGTGGCATCGACCCAGTCGTAACAACTAACAAAATACCGAACAAACGTCGAACTTTGAGATCAAGACAACTTATAAATCCAGCACACTTTGTTTCAAATCGAGGGAACGCTTAAGTTTATATTTTCCTTTTGGCTGCAAAGCTAAAACAAAGCTTCATATTCTTGCAAAAGAGGTTTTTTGAAAGTGAACTGATGGCGCCTTTGCAAGTTTGTTCAAAAACTGAGATGCACTTTATCCTTTATCCTTTATCACTTTGGTTGAAAATACTAGCACAAGGGTTAAGTAGGGTGAAATAGATAACCTATATATAATGAGGAAAAGAGCATTTGGGAAAGAATCATTTTTTAAAGTAGTAAATTGGCCTTTTGAATGATATTTCATGTCTAAAACATGTTAAGAGAGGTTTCTCAGACGATTACAATACTTTTACATTGAAAATGACTGGTAAAATTTCATATTGTAAAACAAAATATACAATCAGATATAAATATGTTTGTCTTTATTGTTTTCTGCAGCCAATATTGCAAAGAAAACCAATGCCATTGAACAACATATGTTTTGCCTGAATCAAAGAACCCCAGAAAAGTTTTTATAATTCTTAAACATATTAAAAACAATAACCTCACTTCATCCGATAGTAGGTGAATGACGAATACACAGCAATCAGACCAAACATAAAAATATAACTGGAGACTAACACAAAAAATAAAGAATAATCAATGTAAATGCCACAAAAACTGAGAGTATCATCAGGTGCTCAGGAAGGACATAAATTTAATCTATGCAGCATAAAACCTCGTAACCACCAAGAGCAGTTGAAGACAAAAACCTTTTTGACCAATATCTTTCGGAAATCCGATAACAGC
>MJUU01029244.1:4319-20353 GCA_002080025.1 Modiolus philippinarum
AAGTCGAAATTCCGGATAACTCAGAAAAAAGTGTTTGGACCCTCAATAGTAATAATTATAGGCATTTACTCCTGATATCTCGAATTTTCGCTGAAGTTGAACTAATTTCTCTGGTCCCCAGCGATTCGACATAACGAGAGTCGACTGTATTTGAAAGAACCACCCAAGAGCTATTGTGACAAAGTTTGATTTCAACTGGCCAAGAAGCAGTTCCAGAGAAGATTCTTAAACATTTTTTCCCATAGAGTCCAATGTTGGCCATCTTGGATGAGGTACAGACCTAAGCCACAATATTTTAAAACAAGGCCACCCAATGTTGTGAAAAAAGTTTTGATTCCAATTGGCTTAATTTATGTCAGGAGAAGATTTTTGAATATTTTCTTATAAGGTCCAATGTTAAACTTGGGGGTCCCTGCTGGCAGCCATCTTGGATTTTGGTACTTACCCAAGCAACACAATTTTGAAAGGGGAACAACTAAGGACTATTTGTAGTAAAGTTTGATTTCAATTGCCCAAATAGTTCCAGAAAAGAAGATTTTTAAAAGTTTTTCCCATAGGGTCCAATGATAAACTTCGGTCCCCGCTGGTGGCCATCTTGGATCTGGTACCGACCCAAGCGACACAAGTTTTAAAGGGGGCCATCTAAGGATTATTATAGCCAAGTTTGATTTTAATTGATCAAGTAGTTCCAGAGAAGAATATTTTAAAGGTTTTTTTTCCCTAAGGTCCAATGTTAATCTATGGGCCCCGCTGGCGGCCATCTTGGATGAGGTACGAACATGAGCGACAACATTTTTAAGGGGCCACCCAAGGACTATTTTGACAAAGTTTGGTTTCAATTGGCTTTGTGGTTTCAGAGGAGAAGATTTTTGAAATTTTTTCCCATAGGGTCCAATGTTAAACTTCGGTCCCCACTGGCGGCCATCTATGATCGGGTAGGGACCCAAGAGACACAATTTTTAAAGGGGACCATTTAAGGATTAGTGTAGCCAAATTTGATTTCAATTGGCCAAGTAGTTCCAGAGAAGAAGATTTTTTAAGGTTTTTTTTCCCATCGGGTACAATTTGAAACTATGGGCCACGCTGGCGGCCATCTTTGATAAGGTACGGACATGAGCGACATAATTTTGAAAGGGGACCATCTAAAGATTGTTGTAGCTAAGTTTGAATTTAATTGGCCACGTAGTTCCAGAGAAGAAGATTTTTAAAGGTTTTTTCCCATAGGGTCCAATGTTAAACTATGGGCCACGCTGGCAGCAACCTTGGTTCGAATACGGATCCAAGCGACACAACTTTTAAAGAGGACCATCTAAGGATTATTGTAGCCAAGTTTGGTATCAATTGGCCAAGTTGTTCCAGAGAAGAAGATTTTTAAAGGTTTTTCCAATAGGGTCCAATGTTAAACTATGGGCCCGCTGGCAGCCATCTTGGATGAGGTACGGACGCGAGCGATACAATTTATAAAGGGGGATACCCAAAGGACTATTGTGACCAAGTTTGGAATTAGAATTAGAAACGGTGACAGTTCTGTGTATCCTATCAAATACCCAATCTTTGCAAACAAGGGAGGCGCTCGATTCATTGTCCTGGACGTCCTGCACAGTTCCGTACAACAATCGAGTAAATGTGAACAGTGTTCTGGATCTGTTCCGTCTGTACTGACTTCAGAGGTGGTGTGGTGTGCACAGTCCGCCATTAAAGATGGAATCAAATGTAATGGATTCAAGAAAACAAATGTGAATTTATTGGATTTGTAACATATTAATAAATGCTTTCTGTAAGATAATAAAGAAAATACTTTATCCTAGTTAAAGTAAACTTAGAAATCATTTTAAAGGTATTGATTTTTTTTTATATTAAGATGCATTTATCAAAAGATTTGTTTAACGAAAATCAGTAAATCTGTCAAATATTAATAATATCTAAAAAAAAGAATAGAACTCGGTAAATCAGTTACGTTCAAAACAATCATTTCATATGGCAAAATGTTGAGCCAGATTATCATTACCCCCTCTCATATGATTGGAACATTTAATATTTTTTTAGCTTTAACATATAACTTTTGACAAGGGTTAAACCTACAATGAGAGGCATGTTACTACAACTACGAATTCTATTGAACATTTATTGTTCCTTCGGTATTCTACTACTGTTCTTTCATTGTTTTTATCTTCATTATCAGTAAATTCGTTCGCGAAAGTAACTTTCACACAATCGACGTCCATTTTGATATAAGAACTTCCTGTTCCAAGCCAGTCGATTCGCTTGTCCAGAACATTGTGATCGGAACATGTCCAGCACAGGGAATCGAGTGCCCCCAATAACTTTAACAAGAACAAAATTATGTACAACACATGGATTTTACAGAATTCTTTCCTCCGATCATGTTTTAGAGGAAGGGCCAACTTGTGTCGGGGAGGTATACCTGTCGAGAGGATCATACTACATACATGAAATACCATATTATTATTATTTATTTCAATACTGTATTATTATTTTTTATTATTTCAAACGTCTGTTAAATTATTGAACAGGCGCGGTCGTCCCTGAATAATACCAGTCGGAGCAGACAGATTCTATCACTAGTCCGGGCAAAAATAATAAAAAAGAAAAAATTATATTCACAGCAGTCATGACTCTATGACTGGTTGGAGCAGTCAGGGATCTATGACTGGTTAGAGCAGTCAGGATTCTATGACTGGTCGGAGCAGTCAGAGGTTTATGACTGGTCGGAGCAGTCAGGATTCTATGACTGGTTAGAGCAGTTAGGGTTTACGAGTGGTCGGAGCAGTCAGGGATCTAGGACTGCTCCAAGTTAACTTGAAGTTAACTTTGGACTGTTCTCATAACTGCTCTCCAAATTGACTTCCCTGAGAGGTTATGTCCGGATCTTACTGTATTTTACAGAAAAATTGCCACAATATTTTTTTTATTTTTTGTGTGGGATTACAATTATGTTAGGTAATGCAGCACCTGTAAAATTCCCCGTATTTGAAATCGGTTACAATTAAGGACGGTATTATAACTGTAAACGTAAATGTAATCGGGATATAATGTAATCAGTATACATTTAAGGACAGGATGTACAAGGCATAGATAATGAAAGACAGGTGCATGAATGGGAGATACAGGCATACACCATAAGAGTTACAAGCATTGATCATGAAAGAGAGAGGAATCGACCAGTAGAGATAGAGGCATGGATCATGAGAGCTGAATCATGGGTCATGTGAGAAAAAGGTGCGAATGAGTGATAGCGGTATGGATCATGAAAGTAGATGCATGGATCATGAGAAATAGTGGTATGAATCATTAAGAGTTAAACAAATTGATCCATTGAGTTAGAGGCATGGATCATGATGGATACATGTAGGATCATCAGTTATAAATATATTAGAGCGAGAGGCATTGTTTTAAATTTGAGTCTTAAGACATCCGTTATGAAATAGCGACAAAGAGGTCTTCATTATGAAAGATGGAGGCATGACATGGCTCATTAGTGACAAAGGCAAGTCTTATTTGAGTAATAGGTATTAATCATGAAAGATCTGGTATGACCTATTAGAGACTAAGGTATGGATCACCAGAGTAAGAGACATACTCATAAGAAAATCATTGATTATGAGATCTAAACATGACATGTACACTATGAGGTATGAGGGTTTGCTCATTGTTGAAGGCCTCATGGTGACTTTAAGATGAAGAACGACAATAAAAGCGTCGTCCAGTTTTTATTGAGACTTTTTCTCATGTACATTTGCTCCATATCCCATTATTTTTCATTGATAGAGAACTTTGTCTCACATGCAGTCTGGAGTGCGTAAAACTATTCCCCGTGTTTGAGGTGTATGCTCTGATTTTTACAGTTATGGTGTACTTGTTCATGAGAGAATATCTCATGTATACACATTCAAATTTACATTTGTGGCGTCGTGCTTACAAAATTATGTTAAACTGTTTACATATTGTTCACATCATCCGAATGTTTTTGTCAAGTTTCCTTACAATTATCTTGATGAGTGCCCTGTGTTCGTTTATATGTTTTTGCTGTTTCTATATCAAGTCTTTGTCGGGAAACGGATGACAGTACTTGTATGAAAACTTTGCTAGTTATTTTATGTTTGTTGACCTAACCCTGGATCCGTGACATTTATTAAGACGGATGTAGCGTTGATCGACATGTAGCAACTAATTCCACTCAGACCGGTAGGGGCCGTCTTTAACCCACTATGAGGTATGCTCGTTTGCTCATTGTTGAAGGCCTCATGGTGACTTCAAGATTAAGAAGGGCAATAAAAGCGTCGTTCAGTGGCTGGCTTTCATCACGTATTTATTGAGACTTTGTCTCATGTACATTTACTCCATATACCATTATTTTTCATTGTGCATGAGAGAATTTCTCATGTTAATATACTATTTAAATTAACATATTTCCATTTTTTTCAAGAGCAAATTGATTTGGTTCTGTTCATCTGCTAAAGTATTGCCCTCATCTACTGAATTTATATTGCAGTTTTTTTACATCGACTTTTGATATAATCGTTTATATGTTCTTCAATTCCACTACTTCCCTTTGTCGGGCAAAGGATGAATGTGTAATGATTACTTTGCCCGTTTTTACATATTTATTGACAATCCCGCAGCCATGGGCTTAAGAGCATGGTTGTAGCATCTAACAGTAGATACCGTTCAGGTCGATGCTAGGGACCGGAGACGACAGCCAGCTCTATACCCGCACCCTAAACCTTGGCCATGGGATTTCAGGATTTCAAAAAAAATAACCAAAATTAGAATCACAAATTATTTGAAATAAAGTTATGAAAATGATCGATTGGACTAAAATTTATTCGTAACGTATCGTTGCTATGCAGAATTCCCAAAATACAACTTGATGTCTTTGTCAGTTTCAGGAAATTTACCAAAGTTGGAATCGCAATTTTTTGGAAATTAAGTTCTAAAAATAATTGATTTTACTAAAATGTATTCATAAAGTATTATTGCTATGTAGAATTCCAAAAAATACCATGTCTTTGACAATTTCAGGAAGATTACCAAAGTTTGAATCACAAATTTTTGGAAATCAAGTTATAAAAACAATTGATTTTACTAAAATGAATTCGTAAAGAATCGTTGCTATGAAGAATTTCCAAAAATACCATGTCTTTGACAGTTTCAGGATACTTACCAAAGTTGGAACTGGAATCAAAATTCCAAATATATAAGAATGGATGACAGGGAATTCCCACAATGACAGAAAAAATAAATCAAACATCGATCCACCTTCTACCAACCAAACAATCCCAAACACAAGGAAAGACAACAGACAAACAAAAGCTTATTGCGCATCTACAGGTTATATGCAAGTATTCCATAATAAAATGAAATTCTTAATTCAAAGATATAGGAGGAGTTCGTGTTACATGAAAGATACAAAATTTACACCTTTGGACCTCTTGTTTTTTCATCCGGACTAGTTATCAAAATTCCGAAAGCTTATTGCGCATCTATAGGCTATATGCAACTATTCTACAATAAAATAAAATTGAATTATGTGGAGTTCGCGTCACACAAAATATGCACAAATTTACATCTTTGGACATCTTGTTTTTTCATCCGATCAATATGAAAATTCCGAACGCTTATTACGCATCTACATGATATATGCAACAATTCTATAATAAAATAAAATTTCTAAATCCAAAGATGTAGGAGGAGTTCGCGTCACATGGAAGCGGGACGGACGGGCGGAGGCAACGACAATATCCCCGAACTTTCTTACAAAAGTGCGGGGATAAATACACTGGAAATAAATTAAGATACTACCGAATGAGGCATGCACCACCAGAGAATGAGGCATTGATCATAAGATAAAAAGTCATGGATCATGAGTGATATTACCAGGGATCATGATTTAGGCATTAATCATTCACAGGCAATTATAATAAGAGATAGCGGGATGAGAGATGGGGCGGGGCATGGTTCGGCATCGATAATGAGATAGATTCATGACTCATGAGCGTTATATAGGCTACGGTTCTTATGGAATATCTTTGTTAACTAAATTCGGAACAGGAAGACGCTTCAACAATCGGATCTCTATGCTTACCTTTTCCATAGTAATCGATCTTGTCAGCTGTTAGTTCAGCTTCTCTATGAAAGAAATTACTACACTGCTGTATTAATCGTGAATTGGTCATACTTTTGATTTGTTTAATGTCACTGCAGCATTGTTATGTCTATTTCAACGACCCGTTTTTATGTGAAAACTTTACTGTTGGAAGACCGGTAAACGGATATCAAACCAGCAAACCGAGGGGATAATCAAACAACTCATAAATCAAAGACATGGCCAGAAAAGGCTACAATAAATGAAGAAAAATGACAAATTAACAAAACAGGGAAAACACAAAGTTCACACATAAAGTCAAGGATATCTCCCTCGTGTGCAAAGCTCTGACCTTGAATAATTTTGCATTACTCTTTCGGAACTTCGGATGCATTTGCTCTCATTCATACATTAACTTTAGAAATGACGGTCTTCCACTATTTTGGTATGATCTGCACTGGTGAGGCATAAATTGCCGAAAAGGCCTTCTGCAGAAAGGAAATTTACAATAATATCGTTATTTTATTTTTACACAAGGAGCATAAATAAACACTGAAGCTGGAACCGACCATGTGCCAGCAACAAGTCTGCTGGTCGAACGCACCCTTCTTTTTGTAATGCACAAAACCGGATGCGAACTCGATCTGAATCAAAATGAAAGCAAAATATTATCTATTCTTTGTCGAGCCATGGCGCCCATATTGGATGGCGCCGACAAAACCGAACAAAATTATCCTAGGACCAATCCGCCAATGTTTGGTTTAAATAAGCCTAACGATTTCAGAGGCAAAACTCCAATAGGGACTAATACTCAACTTCAAAATTATGCGAAGCCATGACGGTCATATGGAATAGCGTCCAGCAAAATCAAAAACAATTTTATAACCGAACCATCCAAGGACCATTCCACTAAGCTATGTCAAGCCAAAGCAGCCATTTTGGATGGCATCTAGCAAAAAATTCCTATGGGGTCTAAAGTTAAACTATGTCTAGCCATTGCAGACAATTGAAACACAGGCGCTTGGGACAAGAGACGTAAAGTTATTTTTGTCAAAGTTGTTAAAACAGCATATTCTTGTGATTTCTGTCACTTATGAGTTTAGATTAGATGAAAAATAAAAAAAAACTTGAAAAAGGGGTACCTAAAAAGGGGTGTGTGTATCCTTGTTCCAAGCGCCTGTGAATTAAAACAGAACACAGTTTTAAAGAGAACCATCCCAGGAACAGTCCATCAAAGTTTGGTTCAAATAAGCCCAGAGGTTTCAGAAGTTGATAATGATAAAAAAGTTTATGAAGACGAAAACGGATGCAAAGGGATGAGAAAAGTTCATGGCCTTTCGGGTCAAGTGAGCTAATAAAAAACATATTTCAGTTGAAGGCTTCTTCTACTAATTATGTGTTTTCTTTGTATTAATTTTATCCCTAACCGTCAAAGCAAACCAATCGTATTCTGGAATAAAAATGCGATATCACAGAATATCACACGGGGAGCGTTTTGTCACAATATTGCATATGCGTTTTACGTGAATAAGAAAGGGATATGGAGTAAATGTACATTAGACAAACTCCCAATAAATATGTGGTCAAATAACAAAATACCGAAAATTACTGTGGTTTTTTTTTTTGTGTATTTAATCTAACAATATTTAAATGTTATTTCTCAATTTTTCATTTTTGAACGGGGAAAAAGGGCATAATCTGTAGGTAGAAGTGGAGAAATATGTGTCTGAGTCATCGTTCTACACTATTGCACCCATAAAGTAATAATGTATTATGATTAGTATTAGATGATAATAGATTTAATACATGTATGAGTATATTTTAATTATCAAAAAATACGTCACAAGCATATATCGAAGTAAAAAATATTTCCAGTGCCATTTCCATATTTCGTGGCAGAAGAGTATCTTGTGGTGGCTGATTCGTGAGAAACCGAACAAATTCCAAAAAGGCGTCATTGCATCCTCTAACTGGCATATCATCTGCGTATTCCATACTCAGAGCATCTATTGCTGGAATAGTACATGGCAGACGAAACGAATAGTCGATGCAATTATAAATTTCTGGCTGTAAGTAAAGTACATTAAAATTTTGGAATTCCCGAAATGTTTTCTTCTAATCTTCTTTGTGATCTTATTCTGTGGGTATTCCATAAATCAGTAAAGGTTTGCAGTTGAGTTTGTATCAGAGGAAGAAAGCAAAAGCGAACACATTCAATATGGAGTGGGTTACTAGGACATAATACACCAATATCCAGCATATCCTTTAACAAGTTCTTCCAGTAATTGATAACACTTTCTGTAAGGTTTCTCCAAAGACGTTCAATGCGTTGGTTTGAGGTAGATCTACCTGACAAAAAGCTTCGCTCTCCAGACATGTCATCATTATGGTTAAATCTCAATGCTATCTGTAAATCTCTAACTAACACATTTTCTGTGCCGTGGTCGGAACGTATTACACGCGGTAGAGATCCCTTTTCCTTGACATAATTTAAATAATACTTTGCAATATATCTTGGATTGTTATTCGAAGGTCCAGCCTGATTCCATAATATTTTGCGAGAAAACCCGTCAATAGCGCCATGGAGTGCAATCCCAAATGGCTTTAATTTGTCATAGCCATCTATATGAATCATATAATTTGGCCCTCTATTTACGTATGTCCTTCGGCGCAACAGATGTCTTGTTCGTAAAGTAACACCTTCTCCATCTATTGCTTGCTGTAAATACCGAACAGTTTCCTGTGTCACACAGATATTGTACCGTGTATTCAAAAGTCTCCATAGAAACCTATAACCAAGATTGTCATAACCTTCTCGGCGGAGTTCATATATTTTCTGAGCAACTATTACGAGATCACTAGTGTTTTCCCGTAGTCTCAATCCAATTCTTCTTTTAATTCTTTCATCAATTGTTGATATGCTAGCTAATCTACCATGACATAGCAATAAGAAACCGCGGATTTCTTCTGTCGTGGGCAAGTGCCTAAAATAATATCTAACGAGTTCTTCAATATCAGCATTGTCACCTGGATATGGTATCATGACTATATATGACCTGTAAAAAAAGATTAAAGGCTATTAATAATTGATCTGTTTTGAAATTCGCGAGTGTGAATTGCAGTTTTATAACTAATGGGTCACCATTATGAAAAAAAAAAATCAATCGCCGCTTAATCAATAATCGACTTGGAAACAAAATTTCATGCAAATTTAAGCAATTGTATATTAAGCGGCTATTTTATTTCAAAATGACCGTTATAAAATTCAGTGTCCTAAAATCCATATTATACCAATATCCATTCAGGTTGTATCAATCTTCGAATTTTTGTGAATTATTTAGAATTATTTGACTTTTTGCAACCTTTTTACATAATCAAAATATCTGCCATATAGTACCAGTGTACAAAGGTATAAATCTCTCTATCAATTTCCATTAAGATCGGTTGATATTTTGAATGTTTGACTTTTGACCGCCGTCCAAGTTGGCCATCATTTAATTTTCTCTAATTTCAAGCAAATTTAGCCAACGCCTGACCGATGTGATAAAAATATTTCTCGTCACTAGTGAGAGAACAACTCGCGTGGAATTTCCCGCCAAATCTATTCGGAACATAATCCTCGGTGTTTTATATTATGTCATTAGAGAAACATTTTCTACAACTTAAACACATTAATTATGAAATTTCTCATATCTTGTTAAATAAATTTTCAAATGTTTAAAAACTCGGCAAGCCTCGTTTTCAAACATTTGCAAAATTTATTTAACTCGATGTGAGAAATTTCATAATCAACTTAGTTCTCGTTGTAGAAACTATATATCTCCCTTCACTTCCCATTTTCCGCTTTTTGGAAATGAAATGGATGACACACTAGATGCTCACCCATGCCTGTATCGCTCATCTATTCTTTAGTAGCAAAGTTAGGCTAAATATTTTCCCATACTTCAGGTCTGTCTGGCAGCCTTTTTGTAACAGTGATACAATTTTAGAGGGGACACTCGAAGGAATACAGGGTATACAGGTTTGTTTCAATTGTCCATGGAAATTTTTGAAATGTGTTTTCCCTATAGGGTCTAATGTTAAACAATGGTTTACGAATGGCTATAACTCCTACCTGGCCATTTGGTCTTGCCACAGAATTTGCAGGGTAAGGTAGCTCTTGACATTGCACGCATTTTATCAATTTATTGAAGAGACATCAGTTGCCTAAATAGCTATCTGCAGAAAATAAATTTACGGTAATTTCGGTATTTTTGTTATTTACACTTGACCTTATCTTTTACATTCTTGAAAATAAAAATGTAAAAAATGAAAAATTTTGGTGAATAGCAATTACTCCTGCATTGATTCAGGGATTTCCTTCAAAACCGCAGGGTATGTAGACATAACAAACATTTTATCAAGTTACACTTGCTTTTTATCTTTTATTTTATTTGAAATATAAGACGAACCATGTAAAAATTGAAATATTTTGGTGATAAAAGGGCAATTTCCCCTCATGGGTACCAACTTCCTTCAAATTTGCAGCATAGGTAGATCTTGATATGGGAAAATTTCATGAATTTTACATGAAGTTTATTTTTGATATTCCTACATGGGTTTCAGGATTTTCTTCAAAATTGTAGGGTAAGTTGGTCTTGACATGGGAAACGTTTTATCAATTTACACTCGACCTCTTATCTTCTATATTTTAGTAAATAGAAGACGGAAAAAACGAAAATTGAAATATTTTAGTGATTAAAGGGCAGGTTGATTGTGAGCGATTTATTTGGTTTTCCGGTAATTACCAAATATAAATGAATAAAAAAAACGGTGTGTTCACGTTTGTCCAACTTTTAATTATTAAGTTTAGGACAATAGAAGGGCTTGTTGTTTATACAGTAATTAGTTAATGAGGTATAGTGAAATCTGTCAGTAATAAGTTTTAAATAATATTTAAATATTTTAATATATCAGGAATCAAAACTGAAAACAATATAGAAAAAAAATCATAATTTTGATATTTATACTTTTTAAGTTAACTCTACCCTATACTTATATTAAAAGTTTTATAATTGGAATTTATATATTTATTCCTTATAACATGTATAACAGAAACACTTTTATTAAAATTGAAAATGAAATAAATATAATAATAAAATATTAATCAAAATTTATCATTTATCAAAATTTCACAAAAACAGAAAGGGCTTGCCTTGATATATCACTAGTATCTATAATTAAAATTTTGTGGTTTAATCAGAAATATTCATGATCTATGTCAAAGCTTATTTTGACTAAAAGCTGAACTTTGCCACCCAAGACAACATGTTCAGTAAGAGCTTTGAATATTGCTCACTTGTGCTTTATAAGCCAGAAAAATACAATAATTCATCAGATAGTCAGATAGTCAGTAGCGATCAGACATGGAACTTCCAACTGAACTCCAAACCTATCTTGCTGCCGCCATCAAAGATGGAATGGAATGGACTTTCTCCACTTCAGAAAACAAGACAGAGGTGAAACTGACATGGATCAAGGTTCCGGAGAAACCGAACCAGGCCCAGAAAAAGAACCGTTCTCCAGCCACAAGGAAGAGAAACGCTCGTCGTCTCGCCCAGTGGTGCCAGAACAGGAATGCCGTTGAAACCACTGCAAAGACAGTACTTAAAGAAACAACAACACAAGAAACACAGACACCGGAGAAGGCAACAGCTAGCCAAGGAAGCAATACACCACCACCTCGAAGAATCTCCAGGTCTAACACAAGCACTGAAACAACAACAAAGAAAGGGAGACAACTCACACCATCAAAGTATAGAAATGAAGACGACAAACTTGAGGGAAGAAAATGGACGGGCTCAACAATAGTAGTCAGCCCATACAATGAGAAACAACGCTGCTATAGAATGGAATTTGAGGACAACTACATCCACTATACCGAAGGATTCGACATAGAGAACGTAGATCTGGAGAAATACCAAGACTCCTCCGACAACGACACAAAATCTAGTCGTCCCTTGACACCACAGGCAACACCATCAGCTCGGGCCAAGGAAAGAAAAAAGGTCAAACCAAAAAGAAAGAATTAAACGTTAAAGAAGAAAGTCATCTGTCCGCAATTACCAGTTTGGTAAGCCGGACGTTAAACCCTCAGAACCAACCAATTCATCATTCTTAGTTAGTACTTCATACTCACCATACACAATGGCTAATGCTATGCTAGCAGTTAACTTTGTTCCAAATAAATTTGGTAGAGTACGACTTGAGACAAATGGTTATCAGTACATGGTCAAGACTACTAAAGATGACAGACGATACTGGAAATGCATAGTACCAAGATGTCCAGCAACTGCAAATACCCACTACGATAACATCACCAAACTTACTAACAACCACTCACATGCAGCCAACATAGCTAAAGTTAAAGCAGACAAAGTTCTCCAGATAATCAAACAACGTAGCATCTACGAAACAACACCAATACCGACAATCTACGAAGAAGAGAGGGCCAAACTACGAACTGCAGACTACATGGTGGACAACCCAGACCACGACGACGTTATATCTGAACTACCTACATTCTACGAAACCCGGATGACGATGTACAGAGCAAGAGGCAAAGAAACACCAAAACTTCCTACCACCCGTACCGACATTCAACTAGATGGAAAATGGACGCAGACCCTAGCTGGTGAAAGATTTCTGATATCCGACGATGGCAACGCAGACAAGATACTCATATTCTCACTTTTGAGACAGGACAGTTCCTATTTTTAGCGGTGTGAGATTTCCTTTTCTCACTTTTGAGACAGGACAGTTCCTATTTTTTAGCGGTGTGAGATTTTCTTGTCTTGTACCCCCCGGTACAAGACAGAAATCACCAAGCAACATATTCTGACGTCATTGACGTCGCTTAGGAACGTCGCATGTCAAGTACGACTTGGTTGTAAATAAATCGTAGTTTGTGATTACAAAAGTGAGAAAATAAATCAAACACCGTTGAAAATGCAAGATTTAGAAATCTCAGACACCCTCGGGTAAGATTTCAATGGTTCTCTGACTCGGCAAGCCTCGTCAGAGAAATATTGAAATCTTACCCTTGGGTGTCTGAGATTTCTTGATCTTGCCTTTTCACCGGTGTTAGATTCATATATTTTCAACAGCAAGCAACTTGACCAATTTAACAACCGCCGATGTTATCTACGGAGATGGTACCTTCTACACATCACCAACACAGTTTCACCAACTCTACACACTACATGCCACTAATGACGATGTTATGTACCCACTACTTTTTGCGCTACTACCCGAGAAGAGCCAGCAGATCTACGGGTAGAAGGAGACGACAGACACCAGTGGAACCACTTTGTCAACGAAGGACCACGCACCAACAACCACCTAGAAGGATGGCACAGCAAACTCAGGAAACTAGTCAACCACGCACACCCGAACATATTCCAACTGATCGAACTACTTCAGAAGACCCAAGCCAACACAGAAGCCAACCAGATTCAGATTCGAGCCGGAGGAAAGCAGCGACCACAGCAGAAGAAGTACCGCAACATCAACAACAGATTATCAAAACTGAAGCACCGACCTTTACGCCAGGAACTAACAGTCAACGAGTATGCCGACCTTGCCACATTCTGCCTACACATGGAGATTCGCCAGTAAACCAACGTTATAGTGCTATTTTTAAACGAACATTGTCTTTATTAATTACATTTTATATTATATTGTAACTTATATTTTGATATGAATAGTGTTTTCTATGATAAAATAACATTTTTTACTGTTTATTGTAAATATTAGTGCTAGAAATTTCATGATTTCATATTTAACTATGTGGAAATATATTTTCATTTGCTATATATTATAGATATACATTTATTATTAAATGTGCTACAAATTTTATGCTTTTCATATTAAATTATGATTAATATCTTTACTTCTTTTTTCATTTACCCTGTCTTACAAAATGAAAAAAATATAAATATATTTGCAAAAGTATACAAAAAACAAGCAAACAAAAGAAAAGAAAAAAGGATATAAATATGTAGAACAATATCCATGAAACACATAATATAGAAATAAACAGAAACTGGAATTAGTCAAAAGTATCTATAAAAACTATACAAAAAAAAACTAACGAAAAATAATCAAACAATTTATTACCAAAAAAAAATAAAAAAAACAACTCTTATTATGCGGGTGTTACTGTAAGTCCAATCTCAGGTAAATTTGAGCAATCAACCTTGTCAAACATTCACCTTTCTCCAACAAATTAATTACCTAATTAATAAATAGTTGGAGAAACGTGAATAAACCAAAAAAAACAGCGAAAATTTTGTTTGTTTACTGGACTAATCAAACATAACTTTGAAAGCCCATAACCTGGTGATGATTCAGGCAAAACCTAGTTCAATTTGGCCCAGTGGCTTCACTGGAGAAGAATTTGAAAAAGTTCATGACGGACGGACGACGAACGCAAAGTGCCGGATGGCAAAAGCTCACTCTGACATAGCTAGAAGAGCTAAAAAATGGCATGATTCCTTTGTGTATACGTAGGACTGTACTTCTCTGTCTTAGTCCTTGAGCAGCGAGTATACTGCGTAAAAAGACCATTTTTTTAAATGCTTTAATATCATGATATTTTTTCGATTTATAAAACTAATTCATTCCAAATTAGAGATATTTAACATAAAATCAAATAAATTACCTTCAGATATCATTTTCAATGGCGATCGACCGTCGTGTGTGAAGCATGTGACGCGGGAAAAACGTGTATTAAGTCGGAAAGAAATGAAATTTACGTTAGAAGTTTGCTAATTCTTTTGTGGACTTGTAGCAAAAACTTATCAAATGAACTAATCAAGTGTACTTCAGACAAGCTGACTTGTGTCGTTTCAATGCTTCTAGTAAACTTCCAAAAAGACGAGACGTTTAGTTGGTAATTGGACAAGTAACCAAAATTAACTTTACTTCGTCCTCAAAAGAACAGGTACAACTCAACAAGTAAACCTTCCATGTGTCTACTGGTTCAAAGAAGTAGACATAATTGCTTTTTTATTGTCTATAAAGTCAAGAAAATAAGTAGAAAAGTGAACAATTTTAAGTCGACAAGTTGAATTACAATGCATCTTTCCTACTTGTTTATGTTTACTTGTCAACAAAACAATTTGGCAACTCGTGAAGGATATACGCTTCCATAGCTTTACATTTCCTGTCGACATCACGATCTTGTGGAACGCTATGGGATATCTGTTTCCCAGATGACAACAGATCTTTCTCTTTGCCACTAAAGTTTGTTTTTCCTCTACCGGATTTGACTTTATTACCGGAGTTGACATGTTCAACACGGCGGGTGTCTTATAAGAAGCAGGAGATGCTTACTCTACCAGTGCACCTGATCTCTCCCATGGTTTTTTATTGGGTCCGTGTTGTTCATTTTTATATATGTGCGTGTCATTTTCTTTTTTGTGCCGTGATCATGTTATGTCTTTGTTTCTTTGTTTTTCTGACGTTGCCATTGTCCTTGGATTGTTCTTTTTAGACTAACGGTTCGGTTCTCGCTTACTTTGTTTGGTATGCATGGAAGCCTAACGGGTGTTACAAATGTAATTTACTAATGGTTTATTTCATCAGGTGTCTGAATTTAGACATTCTGTATTTACCTTTCTATATTATTCTCAATATCTCCTGACTAATATATAATAAAAATAAACAAGGTAAACATGATCATGAAAACAACGAATATAGGAAAAATGTACCCAGAAAATGAAGTGCTTGTATAATTATTGAAGCTTAAAGCCTGAAGTTTCCAATACCGTATGTTAGGTAGAGAAATAGCGGAAATGAAGTACATGTTAATCTTGCATATGGGAATTTCGATAACTAATGTCTCTCTCGCGCAGATTAAAATCACACATTTGGACAACCAAACATC